>JBAJNP010005057.1:0-24550 GCA_036877545.1 Yasuhikotakia modesta
TTCAACATTATGGAATGCGGAGTCAGGTTTATCACCACTTAATGCTGTGAATTATATAATGGGGCACCTAATATACATTAGGATGTCTGTGACATCTAATGGATCGTGCATGATTGTGCCCTTAAGAGCTAGAGACTAACAGGCCGTGATTAAAGCTTCATTCAGATGTGCATTAGTAAAGCATGTGATTATGAAGTTGTCACCCAGGGCTTTAAAGGATTAGTTAAAAACAGACCACAACATTTGTCTCTGCAAAATTAATTATAATAAAATAGCATGTATTGTACGAACAATTTGTTGCTGCTAATAAGCAAAATATATAAATACAAAGGCACACTATGTGAAATGCATACAAGTTGTAAAAGGTTGCTATAGTAAACGGGAAACATCGTTTTGTCTTAGAAGAGTGTCACCTCATAAACTGACTAAAAGTATCATTATTGTTCATTAGAATTTGTACAAAAAACTGGCAGTTACAATCACAATTTACAATCAGACCAATTATCTTATTGGTCTGAAAATGGGATTGCTCTTTAGTTTCACTCAAAATTTGTCATCACAAGTCTTTTCTTATCACACGCCAAACACTGCAAAGCAACCCACCTCAGGGTAAATACAGCTTTAAAACTACAAACACAGATTCTAAATTGCTTGAAGTGCATTATAAAAACAACAGGAAACTGATCTCGATACAAATCAGGACTCCAAAAAATATTTTGTCTATTGTTTTGCACCACCCCAATGTTTTTAATCATAAAACATGGTATAAGTTCAGAAAAACATTAGCACAGAGTCCAAAAACCCATTCCTTGTAAAATATAACCCTGCTTACAAATGTATATATTCTACAGCTTAAATCTCTGCCTCTCGTGCAATGGCAAGTAAGTGAGTGATTTTTGAACACTTGAAAATCTCTTCACCTCACTTAAATTCAGCCCTTTTTAAGATGAATCTCCGATTTGTTTACAGGCTCCTTTTAAAGAATTGATCTATTTCTCAGGGAGTGAATGCACCAGGCTTATGGCATCCACTCAGTATGCTTCATAGAGGGTATCTCCGGCCACCTATCGACAGCTTTTATACCCAGAGTCACCTTGGAGATTAATTCAACCTCTCAGAGAGGAAAACCTGAATGCCATTATCTCTCCTGGGAACAGACATGTACTGTATGTCAAATTCCCTTTATCCTTATGATTATTATTGGTATGCAGGGTGAGCTTTGAAAATCAAATTGCTCCCGATGACATTGATAAAAGGCACAAAAAGAGGCATAATGTCTATCAAAAACATAATCTCTTAAATATTTGTTTCATCCCACCTGTCAACCGTTTGAATGACTTGCTTGTATTCTTTCTTTCCTTGATTGTCTTGCTGTCCCTCTCCGTAATGTCTCTTGCCATTCATAGCTGACTCATCTATGCCTGTTTATATTTTATTCAATTTTTTATTTTTTGTGAAAACTAGATCACTACAATTAAACAATAGATAATTATCTCTGCAAGTTTTCTCTTCTATCAAGTCTGTTTATCTGTTCTGTATCTAATCATTAAGGCATCTTTTAGTGATGTGGAAATACACAGGAATACAGAGGGATACATTTAATCTACTAAAAAAGGGTCAATAAATGCAATTTCAAAAAGTGAAGACTGGCTTTTGAACAATTAATTCATAATCCCACATGTATTTGGCCTGCAGCCTATGTTTATCATAGCCATAGCACACATAGACACACATATATGCTGAACCATGCTCAAGTAAAAATATAACCATTCCTTATCATTCTTAGACCTGTTCAGCCTAACAGTGGAAAGGCAACCCTCCATTTTTTAAAGAAAGACAGGGAGCGAGAGATGCAGAAGTCTGAACACACCAGGTCAAAGAAAACCCTGGTACTAATGTAAATGACTCAAGGGCAGAACAACAGTGCTAGCTGCCAGACCAAGGCTACAGCCTTTTACAATCTTTGACTTTTCCTTTGTCTTATGCACCTTTAACTTTATCTTCACAAATCATTACCCGCATTCACCTTGCATATTACAGTACGTGAACCCAATTCTGCTCCCCAACTCTGTGACCCAAAAAATCCTCCACTGGATTCTGTTGACATTTATTCTCAGCACATCCTTTCTTAACCTGTACCTCCAAACATCATCTTCAACCCACTCTCTGAGAAATACAGGTCTCTGTTGACTTTGAAGAGGACAGCTGTAAGCCCACAGCTCTGTGGAATTACATATTATTTGTTCCATCCATGTGTTATTAATGGTGATTTTCTGTGCCCTGCTTCTGCCGGATTAACTTGTCGGCAATGAACCTTGCATCGCAGTCAACAGCACACATCAATCCACGCACACCGTCTGTGTAAACACACACACACACACACATCAATTCAAGGTGAGCAGAGAGGTGACATAGGATGATGGGAGAACAGGATTGATGGGTAGAGGGGAATGGTGAAGAAACATCACCAGACGAGTGTGTGCACTCTGTGTTGACCTGATGGAAAGTGAAGGATCGAAGAGAAGAGGTTCTAAACTCTTGGTTGACAGAGCTGGACTTCCTTCACACAAACAAGCCGTGATGAATCTAAAGTTCCAGAAAGTAAACACTGTAGCTTTTTTCCCCTTCAGTAAGCGCTCGCTTTCATTTCGTATTTATTTGTGTTTTTGCAGGAAGCGGTCTCTGTGGCGATTCAGGTGAAAGGGTTGGGATTGATGGTCTGAAACTGGTGGAGAACTATTCATCATGTACATTCCACAGCTGAAGGAGTGACTCTTGCTAACAGGGATGCTAAATATTCATGTGTGTGCACCAAAAGATTCTGTGTCTTCTAGGCTTACACAGAACAGATTGTAGCATAGTTTCTGTCACCCTACTCATGAAACTCTAACCTCTTGCCAGTATAATTATCCCTCAGGTCCCTCTGTAGGGTGTACAAACTCCTCCTGTTGATGATCTGTCAAAGTTTTACTGTAACAAGCTTCTGGTTGCTGGCCATTCGGATACTGCATTATTGATGATATGGCCTCATTCGAGAAAGAAAATAGTGCTTTCCAAGTACAGAGGAGCAAACTGTACAGAGGAACAGCAGAGGATCAATTTTCAACACACACACACAACACAGATATCAGAGCTCAGGGGCTTATGGGTAAGGAAAAAGCCATGTGCCTCTGTAATACTGACAGAGAGCCACACTGACACATTTGATCTGGTACCTTTCATGGTGTTATAGTCTCTTTAATGTGCATGAAATGTACTTCAACTTTGCCTCTGTCCTGAATCTTTAAGGGTTTCTACCTCAGGGGTCCCTTTCTTTATGCCCATATTCTGACTTCCTGTGCTTAAATTGATTGCATTCTCACTTCCCTCCATGACAGTGGTGAAACTCTGGACTCTGGATTTTCATTCTTTACTTCTATTTCTCTCTCACCTGAGTTCTCTTCACAGCTGGTGTTTACGCTGTACCGGGGACAGTTGAATGGACTAACAGCACTGAATGCTAATGGACCCGTCAGCCATATAACATACAGTTTATACTGTGCTTGTGCATGCGTTAAGAGAATGCACCCATATATGTACAGCAGAGAAGGCCTGTTTACATTTAAATAATGTTGTGTTTATTGTAGGTAAGACTGAGAAAGAAATAATAAGTGTGATGGTAAGCCTTTAGACGGTTAAATGGTATGATAGACTGAAACTAACCCAAGACTTTTAGTAATTCATACCTGGTTTTGTTTCAGAACCCAGATTTTTATAACTGCCATTGCAGTTATATTGTGGTCAATCAAAATGGTTGCAAGTAAACTCAAATCTTATATATTCTATGTCATAAGTCTATAATTTTCAAGGATAAGTGAATGACACAACCATTATATGTTGACAGTGACTAATTTGTAAGAGCCCATGCAAAATGATGTGGTTTTATTAGAATTTTTATGTTTCCTACTGTCTATTATCTTGTCCGAAAAGACCTGCCGCCTATTTTCTAGCCATGACTCACCAGAGAACAACTGCTCTCTGATATTCTGGTCAGTGGATGTAGCTCAGGGCTCCTTTCAGAGATTGTATTTTACACAAGGAACAAGTTGCTTGGAAACGAAATGGCACATCTCTCCTCAACAAGCCAAAAAATTTAAGGTATCACTCACGTTCAGAGCATTAACAGTATGGAACAAACTACTCACTTATGTTCAGGGTTCAGTCTTTGTTCTAATACCTAAACCACAGAATAAAAATAGTGACACTTGCCTTAGATGTTCTTCAGAATGATTAAAGTGCTGTGGAGCGGATGGATGTAAATGGATTGTCAGGGGACATGGGGACGCTGTACCTGTCTGAGACAGCTAGTGACAGAACATTTAGCTAACCTGTGTGTGTGCTGCCTGCAGACCAAATTCCAACTTCACTGTCTAACCTCTCCAGAGACCACACAGAGGCGGTCCTATTTTGGTTATCAGTCAATTGATTTCATGCTTTACACAAATAACTACTGTGTTCGAAGCAGTTTAATCCCCCTCAACTAAAAACTTCCCCCAGAAGTAATTAGATGGAACAACCCTATTTTGCAATTATCTCATCAGTTATGTCTGGACATGTGTGTGTGTATATGTGTGCTGTCAGACATTTATGTGATGATTCACACCAGTGACTCTGTCTCCATTCCTGAGAACATGAGCCTCATTTCTATCTACATCTGTGTCTTCCAATCCCCAGAATATAAATTTACTAATCTCTTTCAGAAGGGTCTAACTCAAACATTGGCTCTCTGTATGTAATTTCCTGCATTGTTCCTTTCCCTCAGTCTCTCTCTCTGTCTGTCTGGCCAGGCCTCAGGAGCCCTTAACCTCAGTAATTTGTGGAATAAGATGACTGTTGTGGATGCTTGGAAAGGTTTAGAGTAATTAGTTCATAGACTGGAAAGAAACTCACCAGAGACTTACAGCAAATCCACAGTACAAGATTTCACTGCAAAGGTTGCTAGAAAACTCATTTCTTTGTGGGCAAGGTTTGAATATAACTGTGAACAGTATTAGAGAATTACTTTTAAAGACATTAAATTACATATTGAATGTAACACATTTATTACTTTGCTTCTAACATAAACTGATTAATGTTATTATGTGACAAACACCATATATATAAACCCAATAACACTGAATGTGTGTGTGAGGGACAAAAACAACAATCAATCACAGCCCTATTTACCCATTTGATTGGCTATTCTTCATGTCAGTCATTGTTTGTTCTTTAATCTCCACACAATACTCATCATGCATTGCCATTTACCTCAGTAAACTTCATATCCTGCAGATTAACAGAATGATTAGTTACCTCAGAGTTGGGCCGATACTGTTTACTCTCCCTGTCATATTAAAAACTAGAAGGCATGAAATGAATGGAGAGACCAAGGGCAGATCAATCAGCACTGAATAAAACAGGTCCTAAAGCATGTGGGCCTTCAATGATTGAAGGCAGAAAAATAATTCATTATAGGACAGCAGCCTTGAGCTCTTTAAGGCAGCAAAATGAGCCTACAGTGTCTCACACTTAAATAATCCTCATGATGGAACCAGGATACGGAATAATAGAACAGAGTCAAGTCAGAATCTTTGATGTGGCAACACAATGAAATTCCAATGCATCCACTGTTTTCGCATTTTAAATGTTTGTACTTTTTCAAGCATTCATTCTAGGAGAACTGTGCATTTATAACTACAACATTTATACAAGAACAGTAGTCATACATTCTTTGGCTTCACTTCAATTAATTTCTCTATGGTCTCAACATGCATAAGAAATGTGGTCATGAATAAAAACAAATTCAATTTAATTCAAAATAATCTGACGAATAAACTATTATTTTTCATTTTGCAGTTCTTTGCACTTTGCCCTCAAGAATTGCATTCTTAAGAATATAGAACAGTGTCATCTATCATCCGTGAGATGCAAGTATATATAAGACTATCTTCTGGTGTAAACATCTGGTGGCTGGAAAAAAACGCACATGTCCTACCATGTATCAGCTTCAGGGGATACATCTCGCAGGCCCATATGGTCTTAGAAACAACCATTAGCTTACATCTTATAGCTATATATGCATCAAAACCCGCTTGCAGACTATAATATATTTTTAATGAAAAAACATGCAGCATTCAGTAGCATGTTTACATTTGCATTCAGGAAAAAAGTCCTCAAGTCTTCTAAGCCCTCAAGAGAAGTCACATGATCCCTTCCTTTGCTGTATTAAGCTCTTTTCTGATGCATGTCTCAGCTCCCAGGGCTCAGTTTGATTGCTTCCATGTACCTTTTACCCAGAAACAATATGGATGTTCAATATAATTTAGCTTGCTGATATTTAAAAAATCCCTGACTGCTCTGTCAACAAAGCACACAGGAGTGTGAATGCACATCTCAATAAAAGGTCTCTGAGCATTGAGCGCCAACTTATAATTCATCTGAGCGCTGCTAAGCCCTTATCTTGCACTTTCTTCTATTGCCAGATGAGGCTTTTTGAACCGGCCGGTACGTTCTAAAAAATAATGTTGCCTTTAATTGTTTCCGAAGGCAAGATATGACCCCGGCGTGACCTCTGAGGGGAAAGAAATGCCTCTGAGTTGCAAATTTTGGCAGCTGGCCTTTAATTCATTTTGTTTCTTCAACCAGATAGAACTGATTAATATGTAAAGGCTGAAACATCAATAAAAGAAGTGCGGAGATTTGTATGCAAATACAGAGGGCCATTTTAACCATTAACACCAGATAACGTGATGATGGTTCATGATTAAATAAACAGTGAAACAAACAAATAGCACGCAAACGTTTCACATCATTAGCCAAACTCATTGGAAATATGTGAGCCGTACAAGCTGGTTTGATACCGGCGGAGAGGAATGAGTTCTGGTATTTGTAGATGTAATGGTAAATAAATATGTTAGCTCAAAGTCTATGAGGCTTTAAAAATCCAAAACACAATTAAAATTAATCTAGCATAATTATGAACGTTGAGGTCAGAGGTCTGACCAGGGCTGATCTTATCTTGACATACAGTACATTTCCAAATGTTTACTGTTTTAATGAATTAATGCACTTAAGGGTAATGTGATTTCATTTCTTTCCTCGCTCAATATGCATAGACAATTAAGGCAGTTATACCAAAGGTTTATGTGACTAAAAGCATTGTTTGGTTCATTTTGATATTGCAAGTAGGAATAAATTGACTTCATGACGATGTTGATAGGCAGATAACATCTCAGGTCCTTCAGCTACCAAAAATTGTAATGTGACGTAGACATTGCAGAAAAACTTCCATTCTATCCAACCAAACCCTGACCCATTGACCACCCTGATACAGTATATAATTTGATATTTTTAAAGGCTGGAAACGTCTAAACATTATTTTGCAGCTGTAACTGTTGATATTATTGTGAGACAGTCACCAACACTGACATCATCAAGTGTTTCCAGTCAATCTTGTCTTCACAATGCAAGTCCTGCTTTTTACCCAAGTATAATTACAGAGCACAGTCCGACATGGTGCTAGGAGACAAGCAGAGCGTGCAGATCTCCCTCCACGCGTCAATCAGCAGGCCCTGCTTGAGCCTCATCCAAAGAGCTGTTTTTTCATCCATAATAGAGAGTGAATCAAAGAGCTCTCCTCTCAAAACTCAGCACCCATTACACAATATAACTCTGGCTGCAAAACCTTTTATCTCACTCCTTTTCTTCTCTGTCCTCATATTTTTCTCCTCAACTCTCACTCTCTGTCCTCCTATTCTCTCCTCTGCTCTGCGTTTGATCTCTGTGATACTGTTAATTAGGGCAGGGTCCTGGCAGGCATACGGCTTGCGTGCTAATGACAAACACTGCACCGCTATACCAAGTGCCTTTTAATTCTGCAACAAAACAATGTGCATGCTAAACGCGAGTCAGCGTGATGAATTGCTAACGCTACCGTTTTTTGCAACTCTGTCCTAAATAGGTTTCACTAAACAAGGAAAAACTCAAATCAGCAACTAATCTAATGCACAGCCGGGCTATTTGATATAAAGAGAAGATGAGAAGTATTATTCACAATAGAGTGATGCATAAGAAAATTAACAGGAAATAAATCATAAGCATTATGAATGGCTGCATGGTTGGGAACACTATAACATACGGACTGATTTATATGTTCATGACATGTACAAATCTATTGATTGATGTAATCCACTCAGATTTGCACCTGCTTGGCTTAAAACAGCGAACGCTGCTAGCTGCAATTGCCGAGTCATTTGTTAACACTTTAAGTGCTTAATTCCAAAATGCTGCAGCTTTGTAAATTGTTATAAAAAGTTGCTCAGAGGTGCATAAAATCAATGAACTGGAATGCTGACTGTGACCGACAGCATCACCCAACACCAGTGCCTGACCTCACTGATGCTCTTGTGCTTGAATGGCACCATATTTCTACAGCCATATCCCAACATCTAGTAGAAAGGGCTTCCACAAAAAGAAGTCCATCATTTATCTCACTGGTTTAAAGTCAGCACATGGACTGAGAAAGATTGCTGGGTTCTGCGTTAGCGGCACGTGTGTGTATGTGTGGGTCTGTGCGTGTGCGTTAAACCTCTAACAAATGCTAATCTGTGAATTCCCAAAGATCAGCATGTCTCCAGCAGAGCTCTATACAGAGACACAGGAAGATGGCAGAGAGCCTGGAACTGCCTCCAAAAGCCCCTGATTAAGAGAAAATCAGACACCACAGTGATGCGTTTCCTGTTTGCTTTGAATGAACCTCGCTAGCAGCGGTTGATTTCCTGGGCTCACAATCTTCTCTTTTTTTTCACTGGGTGAATAATGTTTGTTTCTGTCGCCTGACAGCATATCCATGTAAGCCATACATCTTTAATGTGACAGGAAATAGATGACTCCAGGAAATATAAGAGAAGAGCCATGATGCTGTTGCCAGTACAATGCAGGGGACAGTTTCAAAGCACACTGGTTTGAAACATCTGAACATATATACAGATTTAATTACAAAGAAGGTAATAAATTTAGGTCTATCCTTATGACATAAGGATGTGCAAACGCCAAGTGTGTATACTATTCCCTATCCACTCAAGAAATATATTTAAAAAAGCAACATAATGAGAGAAAGCACATACCCTTTAGCAAACATCTGCTCAGGTGTACACACATTTTTAGTGGTGCTGCCATTGCCCTGTCTCTAAGCTCCGCCCCTTCTGTCACAGTCAGTCGCTCAGATAAGCTTTACATTAAATTACAAATGTATGCCTTTAGCATAGTAAGGTGGTAAAACAACACATTATAATTTGTATAATATTTTATTTAAACTAATCCAAACACCCAATACGTCCAGAGTATTTCAATCACATGATTCACACATTCAATCTAACAGTAGTGTTGGTAACTATTTCCAGACTCAAGCTGTGCCTAATGGTTGGTTTCTTACAGAGCTGCAAGCTGTGTGATGTGATTTCAGCAGTATTCCCTCACTTGGTTGACCGTGCATAATTTTTTAGGCATTCGACTCCTAACCGGTTCAGAACCTCCTCACAGCACAACAGCAAACATTGTGTGTGTGTAAAAACATACATATATATTGTACACATAGTATATATAATATATTTGTATGTGTGCATGTGTATATATGTTTGTATGTATGTGTTTATGTATGCATGGGTATGTATGCGTGTATGCATGCGTGTATGTATGTATACCTTGATGTTTCTCTAGCTAGCATTCTGAATGTTTACTGTGGTTGTGCCTTTGAGACATTAAACACCCGCCCATAACATTTTATGTGACTGACATGTCAGCAAAATGTTTTAATTAAGAAATCTACTCATTTGCCTAAACTGCAAGTGACACACCGCTCCTAAATTTACACATTAAATCAACTGTAAGAACATTGTCAAGCTTCCATCCCCCTCCTCCCCCCTCCTCCACAGCACAGGCATCAGTAATTAACCAGAATCATTCTTCTACACAGTCTTTTAGGCACTTTTAGGCATGAAGACTACAGGTGGATGGCTTTCAGAAACTTTGTACATTGTACATTTGCAAAACAAATCAAGCTGCTTGGAATTGGTACCCAGTAACTACATAAATTAGTTGCTAATTAGAATGCTTGCCCCTAAGATGCTGCATAAATTAAAGCAAGCTTTGGTTACAGCTCAGTTTTAAGACTTTGTCTGTATCATACAGTAGGTTAAAAAATTGTGGCAAGAAAGTTCATTCCTTACTATGAATATGTAGTTACTGAGCTTAACACAGAAGAACACTAGAATGTGTTTTAATTATCAACTATGTGTGACACTTGGCTACCATGTTGCAGGTCCTATAACCCCTCAAACTTTAAATCTTTTTTCAGACTGTTGAAGCATTTAAAGTATGTAAATTCCATATAACCTTCAAACTTCATATTAACCTTCAAGCTATTCAAACTTCCAGGCAAGAGTGTCAAACAAAAAATTCAAAGCTCTGCTTGACAAGTGTCCCTTTTTAATTTTTTTGCTGTTCCACAGTGATGCTTGTGGATCAGAAATTATCTGCTTTACCGTTAATATTTTTGTTTCACTACACATTTGAATTTCCTTGAGTAACCTTGTTTAATTTTTAAAAATTGCATACCTGTGGATTTAAGTCCTTAAATCATTATTCATTTGCCTCTAACTTCCCATGAAACTGTAAAGTGTCACATTTTTCATTTTAGGGTTTAAAATGAAGATGTGATATCCACTGATAAGTAAAATAACTTCACAAAAAACACAGTGTGATGGTGTGATACCAAATAGTAAAATGTCCCAATAAAGTAGTTTACAAAATAGTAAAATGTTTTCTGGTCCTAATTCATGTCTCTTGGAATATTTTAATATTTTTTATATAGTACTGTTCCTCTAAATTATTTAAGCCTCAATTAAGTTTACAAAGCATATTATTTGTTTATATAGTTACATAAAACCAAATGATCTCTTTTATAACTGTTCACCCTCAGGACTTCACGTCAATGCTGTCTACACTTGGTGGATAACAGAAAATGCTCATGTTGCCATTTGAGACAGGACCCGAGCAATAGTAACAGAGCATTACATGCCAGACTGTGAACTGTGGCCATTACGACACTGATGGATCCTCAACAAGAAAAACAAAAATTAATTTAGAGTGGAAAAAAAAATCTCTCTCGTTGTTAAGGATGAAAGAGCTACATTTGCTTCTAACTCGATTATCTTGATATCAGAAGTAATGCAAGATCAAAGAATGTCTGGTGGTTTGCCTGAAGGATCTGGGACTTAATGTACTTATAAAGGCAGATCTGCAAACTGTAGTTGCATAAGAGAACACTGTCAATACTGTTTTGCTCCTAAAAGCTGGATACTCACTGTTGTTTAATGTCTGAGAGTCTTGATTTGTTTTGGCAAATGCTTTAAGAAAATACGCTGAGAACTAATGTGGCTACTGAGATTTGTCACACAATGACACCAGTGTTCTATAATGTCATTTAAAGGACAAGATGTTTAAAAAGCATTTGTGATAACAGCTTATCAATATCAAAGCCGCTGACTGTGACAATGTACAAAGGTCTCGGTATATGTCATATACAGCAATACATTTGCCCACCCTGAAGCTTATGGGCTTCCTACCAACATGCAACCACATGCAAAAAAACTAAATAAAAATGAACAATAGTGTATTTTTAATCCAGGCCCTTTATTTGTTTGGTTCCATTACAGTTGACCTCTTTAATTTAAATTACTATAGATTGCCACATTGAATAACTCAATTATGGCACACATGGAGGGAGCAATCATCACCATTTACAGTGCATGAAAAAATCCAATGACAGATTTGTTTGGATAGCACATAAATAGATGAGGCAACATGTGCTGGTGTTTAATGACTCCGTTCAGCATGTGGGCACAAACATATGGCCACTGAATAAGTGTGATCGCACATTAAGACACAAATTTGTGCCTCTTTCCTTTAGAATCAGTTTTACAATCTCTTTTAGGCCCAGCAAATGACAATGCTCATGTTTCATACAACAGGTACCGCAGAGCAATATTATGACATAAAATCTAATGCGATTAACAATCATGGCAGTCTGAGTTTACATTACGTTGACATTGTTGCAGGATTAGTCAACTGAATGGAATTAAATAAATGTGAAGTTTGAAAAATAAACTCCAAGCAACTTTATTGCATTATTTGCGCTCTAGATTCGGTACATATACTTGAGTGTGTTTATTCTAATCATGTTTAAATCTTGTTTGTAAGTCATTTTGACAGGTTTTGTAGGTAAATGTTTTTGCTAGAACAGAGTAAACAAAACCTTAATTAAAAATGTCATTTATGGCCAGTGGAGCATAATAAAATTAAGTTTTAACTACAGCATTTTAGTTTCAACAAGAAAATGTCTGTAGTTAATTATTGAATAGCTTTACATTAACATGAGGAAAATAAATACAGTTGAATTGCAAATCAGGTTTGTCATTTAGTGCTGAAAATAAACATGCGTTTGTAACAAAATAAAACAAAGACAATTACAATGTCAAATTAAGAAAAAAATTTGAACATTTCTGATTCGATTATGTTTCATTTAAATATCAACTTTGTCTCAGATGTTTCTAAGGAAAAAAACATACACAACTGGAAGATAAAATGAATATGGATTAAATAACTCAAATTATTTGGTCTGACAGAATGTTATTAGAAATAGTTGAGACATATCTTGGCATATCTAAGCAAATTTTAAAAACTGTTCTGAAACTAACACATAATACAGAGATGATGACTGGAGCTTAATTTTTTTCTGGGAGAAACATTTAAAAGTGAAACATCCATTTGCTATCAATGTTTGAGAAACCAAAACTGATCTTTTGAACCTCACTGTACATTTCCAAGATTATGTTTCTGCTGAATGCCTTTACTATAGAACCAATATGCTTTGATCCATATTTTGTTATGTCTTATTTATAAGTTGTCATACCCTGGGTCAAGCCTTGACTATCTGTAATATGGGTTTCGGACTATGAGAGTAAAACAGAACAACATTTGGAAGAAGTTAACAGAATATATGATACAAGAGCAATATAAAGGTCAAATAGATTCTTAATGAGTCCACAAGGCAATGGTCTCATTTTAGAGATGAAAGCTTTGCACAGGCCAGTTCCAAAAAACATACTGAAATCACCATTAGACATCATTTAGGAGCATAGGAGCCTCAAAAACTAGGGCAATTTGTCTAGACCGGAGAGGCTATTCTCAAACTATTTTAAGTCAGTACCTCGCTTTGTTGATGGCACTATTTGCTGACCTGTTGTATTGCCTGGGTTAGGCTTCTCTCTAATCATTGCAAAAGCTGTCAGGAAAGAAGAACACTTCTATTATATAGGCTGGGTGTAAAAATAAGTGATAAAGCGCAACTGAAACACTAAAGAGTTTAAAAACAGCTGCTGCAAACAACTTTACTTTTGATTAGAACCTTCCATTCAGCTGACAAAGTAACAATTTCTTGAAAAACAGGCCTATGTACTGTTTACACAGACCAGTGACTGTTAAAACCATTGAATAGTTGCAATTACTCTCTCCTCTAAGAACAAGCAGCACTCTGTAAACTCCAGCCCTTGCTGCAGTCCTGTGGTGTGAGTTCTAGTAGAGAAACAGTTCCACAACACTACTTCCTGTTCCCAGGGCAGCTATGTGATCGCCAGAAGTGCCTGATTAAGTCAAATTATGTAAATAGAAAAAACTTGCATAAGGCCATTTTGGCCTTACACTGTATTTAACCCTGGGTTAATTTTTTTTAAACCCTAGGTCAAAGAAACTTTTAATCCTGGCAATTTCACACAAAGAAAGGATTTTTTCAAAGTTTGAGCATTTTACACTTTTAACCTTTATAAAATGGATCAGAGTTAAGCCTCAAACTGTGATGACAAAATTGTGAAACAATGATGCACGACAGACAAGTATTAATAGTATAATGGTATCTTCCAATCAGTGTTCATTCATCATTCAATCATTAACTTCACAAATATACAAAATAGAACCAAGTGTGTACAGAGATACAGTAATTCACAGAATTTTTACAAATTCACAGAATGTGGCAACAGAATGTCAGTTTTTGTGAAAAATGTGTTGAACATTGAAAAACACTGAACAAGATATCCCAGGATTGCACTAACTGGAGTTTAAGAATTATACTGGATTAACAGTATCAAGTGTGAAGGGCTATAAAGGTGCACCTGCATTTTGACAATCTAATTTAAAGCACTTTAAAATAACATACAGTATCTGGCATTGTAATTATTACCCCATCACTGTACAGCTCAAAATCTGAGTGTCTATGTTCCTAAAATGAAGAATGTTCTAAATTGAATCTGAATTTTGCAGGGCCCATTTTAATGCAGTAAATGCTATATTCTGTTTCTTAACCTGTCAAGACATCAATCATAAATGCATTCTGTCTTTCCTATGTTGTTTATTAACGGTAGCAGTTATCTTAAACTATTTTTATATTATCTTATAATGTGTTCTCACAGAACTCACAGAAAGCCCTCAAGAGTGCTGTAGAATCTGTGAAGTTTTTTTCTGGTGAGAGCAACACCTTTGGGAGCCTGAGTTTATTTCTAAAAACACTTGTTTTTGCACTCTTTCTCAGTTTTCCTCTCACTGTCAATGATACACTGACCCATATTCCAATTCTTGTGCCAGATCCAATATTTATTTCCCAAATTTGCCACAGAACTTAGCAAGCACAATGCCTGATCTTATTTATGTGTACTCATGTTCCTCTCTTTTATTAAAAATAGATCAACATTGATTTTCAGACTCATTTTAATTGAACAGCTTTAAGAAATACCAGAGTGGCTGAATACATATTAAGCTGTTCCATTATGCATGTGGGGAGCCGAATGAATAATGTGAGCTGCTTTGCTCTCTGTGTGTTTTTGATCTGGGGCACTGCTAATAGAAGCCCTTCCATCAAAGAGAGAGAGAAAATACAAATCACCGTGTCCTCTGCCCATCAATAACTTGCAGGCCAGGCTCTTAAAACAAGCCATCCACTGTTAATACATCTACATCAGACAGATAACGCAATGTCAATTGATTCTGATTCACGTTTCAGTGTTGTTCCTGATGAGGGTTCATGATTTGGTTTCTGCGTTTGGAGCGCTGAATGGAGATTAGCATGCGGCATGCGCTTCCACATGTGAGGAGTTGTTATCAGTGGATTGTCATCTTAGGTTGGCGTAAAAGTGAATTCTTAAGAAGTGGATGCGAATGACGATGCTCTGAGCCGCAGTGGTAAGGTGCTGGAAATTTGGGGTAAATTTGAGATAAAACTCAACATCAGGTAATAGGATGGTTTTATACTGTCTACATGTCAAGCTTGTTTAAATCAATCCCAGATGGAACTTAAATGAGCTTTATTGATATTTTATACAGTTATTAGAGTGTGAGAAAGAGAGGAATGGAAATTTTACAGTAAAAAAGTTAGGATCTAGAAAAATGTTGGTTTCAGTCATGTCAGAATTCTGCATGTATACAACTTGGTGTTTGGCTTTTGATTGGCACATACAATCTGATTCACACTGTGTTCAAACAATCTGAGTTACATTTTAAGTCGACTGCAATCCCCAGCCATAGTGTCTGATCGCATTGTGTGAAAGCAGCCCACAAATGCGCCACAAAGACTTATAAGCGTCCCTTGAGTGTTTGGTGTGTTAGCGGAGTTGGCCTGCAATTTCAACACAGTGTTTAAATGGCTCTCAAAACCATTGTGACAATCCACTTAAGAAAACACAGCACACTGTTAGGGTGACGCAAATTGGCTAAAAGTGTGCTGGCAGTTTTCCAATCATGACTCAAGGTGAAGACACAAATACACAGCTTTAAGAGGGCATTCTGTGGACAGATGAGAAGAGCATGGATCATGGACATTGCTGCTTTAAATATGTCACATTGTCTTGGTGTTTTGACGAAGACAACCTCATTGAAAACACAACACTACACTATATATATAGACATATACACCCAAATCAGTTCGAGTCCAACCAAAGACCACGTCCTGCAAGTTGTCCAGGTTCTGTAGCCTGATACACTCCTGAGTTTGCATGAGAGCCTTTACAATCCATCAGTTTTTCATAGGAACCACACCCTGAACTAAACTACCAGTGTGAAAACACATTTAGTACATGTAAATAAATAAAATTATAACAACAGACAATTGTAACATCATTTTATTACCATAATACCACTGTTTATTGTGCACAAATTATTGTTACAATGTCTCCCTTTTGCTTCACTGACAACAAAATAGAAATGTTATCCCAGCATGAACTGTAAATGTTTAAAACATCATCTTGTGCTTCAATGGAAATCTTAACATGGACTTCACATGGGTAATGTCACATTTGATTAGTGACCTAGAAATATTATTATTGCAGAATCTGAAATACCATATTACCTTGCATAATTTAATATTTACTCTACATCCTATCTGATTTCGAATGCCAGATTGTCAGATCAAAGGAAGAATAGGTGAATGGATGGATGGATGGATGAATGGATGGATGTCTATCTGAATTCAAGTACAGTGTCATTGCAACATGCATAATATAGACTACTGATATGACTGGAGATCTTCTTTAAATAACTATTAATTTATTTTCAAGGTAAAACTTTTTAAATAAGCAGAACTTGACAAAACTTCAGTAAGAGTAAATAGCTAAAGGGTCTTTGAAGGTGAATACCATGCTATTAAAATGATATAAAGGTACTTAGTACAACAAACTACCATAGCAGATTGCTTTGACTTGATTTAACTCCAAACTTTTCTTTAGATAGCTATCAGTTTGCCATTTTGCTTTATCTTTTAAAAACTAAGACCAATCTCTCCCAACTTCAGTAGCCCTCAATCTCCTTTGGTCGTTGTAGATGGTTCTGCTCCACTAGCAGACCTCAGTCAAACATATTTGTCCATGTGTAAAATTAGATTAGGCATAAGTGCCAGAGTTAATTTATCCGTGATAGCTATGTATATAATCTAAAATTTAAGCAGCTTTTCATTTTATATTATTTTATGATTAATTTTTATCAGGCTTTAGATTAACAGTGAGCCTTGAAGCAGAAATTTGAATTCTCAGCACTTCAGTGTTTTTTTTCCAAGTACGTGACTTAGTGGGCTGATTACAGAGCACTAAATGTAAGGGGACGTGCAGCGTACCCACATCAAACTCTTATTGTTATCGGTTTTGGCTTACAGAGTTTATAAAATCTTTATTTACTTGTCACTTTGATCACATTTTCTGTGCATGCTAACAAAAGATGTCATGAATTTAGCTTTTTCAGCTAGGTGCTAAAATTAAAGAACTCATCATCACAAGCGTCATCACAACATGTCAAAGTTAGTTTGTGTTGTTTCCAGTTGGCTTACGTTCAATCACATTTTGTGTTCAAAGTTCCAAGTATTGTAAATATCAACAGCATCCTGTTAAGAAACCAAGTCCTTCCAGTGAAGACAACCTCATGTCAACGCTTTATAAAATAACCCTAACCCATAAAGTTCCAGGTGTTAACATTATTTAATATTACTGAGTGAAAATTGTATAAAAACAGAAAAAAACTGTGCGCTCTTACATTTAAATGCAAAAACTCCCCAGTGAATTATACAGTGCTTATCACAATTCAATCAATGCTTTGTAGAGAAAAAAACAGCATGTTTTACAAACCTTCTAGATATGTATTTGCAGAGAACAAATGCAAGTCATTGGTCTTTAATTATTCTATAAATTAAATGAGATGTATAGTTGCAAAGTTACTTATATTTTAATTCTGCTAACAAAAGTGTTACCTACACTGTAAACATATAGTGGACACTTGAGCTTTCAACCTTCTTTGAAAACAGTTTCAGTGATCTTAATACAAAGCATTTTAAAGCATATTTATACCTGTCCATACGTGTTCTGGGCTGTGACATTGTTAATGTAAATGTGGTCCAAGATGAGACTGTTTAGATCAGTATTTTGCATTCCTCAGAGTTTTGAGGATGGCTTTTTCACCAAAATTACTGCAGTGTCTACAGTGCATACAATGATAAGCCTATAGCATTAGCAATGCAAACTGTATAAAGCATTTAAGTGATTTATAGCATCCAAAATGCAAGTAGGGTAATACATTTTGACAGAAGCAATTTATCAAGTCTGTATCAATAAATTTGGAAAGAGAGTGAACAGGGAAGAGGCAAAGTGTATTTGTTTCTTTTGTTTTCTCTATGGAGTTGTAATTCATAGCATGATCGATGTGTGTAGTGGGGGTTATTTTTAACACCATGTACTGGGGACAAATTTGTACCAAAAGTGAGCAAAACTTGACAAATCAGAGCAAAACCTTCTTTTGGGGAAACATGTGTATTGCCATGGGAGCAAAGAAAGCCAGTGATGTGTGTGTGTGATTGGTGAGGAACCTAACCATAAGATCTTATGCTGTATTCATCTGTCAGCATTCAAAGTCATCCAAAGATTTTACACAGAGAAGAGAGGTAGCCATATTCACTTCCTCTGTAATGTAAACCTTTACTAGTCCAAGCTTAGCTCACTTTGTAAAGGTCCATAGCTCAGTGGGGTCTCAGCTGAGGAAAACAAGCACTCAAGGTGCTTGTGTTGTCAGCATATCCTCTCTGTTAAACTAACAGTATCAGTTAATTGATTGACCATGATTGACCCCTCCAGTAAGAGACTGAAAGTTGAGCCTGCAGAATAAATGAGCAGTTTTGTTAGTCTCAGCGCTGGGCTTGTAAGCTTTCTAATGTAGGAACACAGGACTTTAGAAGCTGTAGAACAAGATGGACTGAAACTGTGGAAAGGAGCAAGAGACAGAGATGAATAAAGAGAGATATAAGAGATTTTTGAGAACAATGGCAATGTTCAGCCTTTTATTATCAAGACTCTTGATAAAATCAGAAGCATGCTTTCAAACATCTTAAATTGTGTATAAAAATCTGTGCAATATTTACAATGTTGCATATCTTTATATGACCAGCAAAATCATATGTGCACATAATTGATACCAGGCCTATTACATTCTAGTAATAAGCAAAAAACTTAAGATAAAAGTATTTTAAAACATTATAAAAAATATCAATGGCAGCAAGCTTTCTTTTTTATAAACTGGGTTTTTGCCTTTGTGTGTGTGTGTGTGTGTGTGTGTGTGTGTGTGTAGTCAATGAGATAAAATGTTCAGAAGAATTTAGGTCATTAGATCACTGTGCCTCATTTTTCTTCCTCTCAACCATCTCATTCATCATTGGGCAGCAGCTAGCCAGGAGGTTGAAACACCTCCTGTGTAATTAGCATGTAGATAAGGAAGCTGCCAAATAAGAATTGTAATTTTAAAAGCTCTCTTGTAATGAGACATTGGCGACCTTTACTTATTCAGTGTTTGGGATTGACAATCGTATTTACTGACAGATGTAACTGTCGAATTGTCCTCTTTATATAAAATAGCTTTCGGGTGTGACTTGAATAAACAAACAATCAATGTCAAAGCCTATTTCTTTTCTCAGAATAGTCCTGTATAAAACCTGTAAACATATGGAGAGTGGTGAAAATATCAGAACATATGACTTCCAGAACATCAGAAAGTCACAATTAACACAGCATTATTTAATTAACAAGTCTGATCGAGGTGTGAGTGCATCCGTCAAATTTTAATTAAGAGGCAGTGTTTTTTCTACATTGAGTGTAGAGCAGAACATATGGCTCTCACCCAGAAGACAAGGCTGATGCAAGCAGCTCGAGTGGAAGCCAGTGACTGGATCTGAAACCTTTGTATCACACATAGCTTACACATCACTGTAATTTACCCCTTATGAAAACACACTAAAAACAAGGTACGCACATGCTAAATGAGCAGCTATCACATACAACTGACAGACAACTACTCTGTGTATACAGGACATACAAACACTCCTGAAAATCAGTTTGGTTTTAGAATTCACTGTCACTCTTGTTTATAATTGGACTGCATGTGAACATAACCATATTTGGCCCTCTAAAACAACCGTATTCTGCCACTGTGTACAGAAACAAAATAAATGGTGTTGGTTTAAACCAAAAGTATACAAGAAAAATGAGAGCTAGCAAAATAAAGTTTCAAAAATTAACAAACACATGATGAATTTTCAAAAAAAAAAAAAAAAAAAGCCATGAGTGGTCACCGGACGGCCCTTGTGCAGAGAGTAACAAAGCGCACCAGGAATGATTTTTCTCACTTAGCTAGCATCTGCTTTCTGGTTTTCAGGTGAAAAAGAGCATCATTCACCAGCCAGGTCACTGTAAACAAAACCCCCAGTGGCTGGTGAAAAATACCTGAAGCCTGTCTCCACTGCTGAAATGCTATTTAGGCCAGCTCTGTGCCATGGCTGTCTTGTGTGGTAGTCTTAACTAAAACAAATGGGCCTTTATTTCCGGCCTTTCTGTGCTAACTCAGCTAGCCAAACTGTAGGGCGGTAAACAAGAAACGCAGACAAGAATATATTTCCTGCAAGGACAGCAGAATCCCAATATATATTCAGCAAACAAAAGTATTAGAGGAAATCTGTTGTGTGAAGCACCATTGGCACAGTTTGGCTTGTGTAGGCTTGATCTCTACAACATGTGCCTCAACAAGGAACTAAACATTTTTAGTTCTCATGATTTTTACATTACGCAGAAGGTCTACTAATTACTACCAACCCTACTGTTATGAGCAGGGTATCTCAATTCACTTATACTGGCAAGCTGGTTTATCGGGCTTAGCTGCTTAATAAAAAAAAACTGAAAACAGGCCAGTTTGATCAGGACAGAAGACTGGATTTAACCAGTAAACCTGCCTAGTCCAGCTTAAACTAGGTTTTTGTGTTCTTTGTGCAAAAAAGAAGAAAATAAAAAAGGAAAATATGTAAAGTACATTTTAAAACAATAGTTGTGAAACAAAGACATGTCTGTGTGAAGCCCTAATGATGGCACAGGTGAAGAATGTTTTATATGCTTAAACAGATATTTTATTGTAATGTTTATATTTAATACTTCCCCACATAAAGAGCTTATTATTGGTGGCCCCCCAACCTTACGAAAAACTCATTGGCCAATAACCCTTAGAGGCTTTCGTTTATCACCTTCATCTTTTCCCTTCTTGTAGCACTCAAGGTTATTAATCATTACCTGCTCATGCAGACTAACAGTAGGAAATCACCGTTCCACACAAAGAACCTGAGAAACTTGGGCAGATTTTATCAAGGTCATTCATAGGTTAGCGTGGAGCAGCAAGATGATAAGCCATCTTCTATAAGTTAATTAGCTTTTTATCGTGCAACACAATTATGAAATTTTCAAGTGATTGGTTTAAACGGTGCAGAAAGTGTTTTGAAAGAAATACAATAACAAAGAGGAAGAAGCAAGTGGAATGTCCATTCTGCAAAGTTGACACCAGCCGTAATTCAGAATTGGTGTTAAATCAGGGCTTTACTTTACCTCCGTTGGTGAACGGTGGCCCCATGCAAAGCACACAGTCCAGGGGACTTAGCTCTAACTGCCATACTGATAAGGAAGATTAATGGGGTTGTCGCACTGCTTGGCATACGATCAGGGCTTGAGCAACCCAAATGTGACTGCTATCACAGCCATCTGTATCCCTGCAAAGCAGTGAAGTGGATGAAACGAAAGGACAAGCAGTCACACGAAATCACAACACCCAACTGTTTCCTGCAAGGAAACAGACCAATGAAGAAACAAACAACACTGGCTTGAATGGTCACAAACATGCAGAAATCTAGGAAAATGGTTTGGTTTAAAGTGAGCAAAGAGGAATATGATAAACAGATTGGCATTTTGTTTTCCCTTCCAGATATTAGCATGGAAATTACATCTCTTGCTATTGGCGCAATGTGAATCTGTTCCATTATCAGTCAATCTCAGTCTAACACACTGCCATTTTCACAACACTTCCCCTTTGTGAACATCTGTCAAACCTTCTCAAAGCAACAGAAATACTAAATGGAAAATGCTGATGGTAAATAAACAGCAGCAACAACATATTCTTGAGAAAAAAACAGCACAAAACGTATACATGTCAAGTTTTGGTCAGAAATTTTAAGAAATGATGGCAAATATACAAACAATCGAATTAAGTTAGTGATTTTCAGTTGACTGCATTTTATCTATTGAGCTATTGTCTATTGTTTTTTAATATGACAGTGATGACATCACTGAAGTTAGTGAAAACAGAAGAAACAAGCTCTAGACATGACCCAGGTCAGATTCAAATCCCATCCCATGCGCTCTTGTGTATATATATATGTCAGGGCTGAGTATGTTACCTTCTGCATCAATGCTCTGACACTAAATACTGTATGTCTTTACACTCCTCAGTGTATGAGGACTGGGGCCTATGCTTAAAATTTTGGCCCTATGATTTGTAATGTTGGCCCATAGGATTCTGCTTTAACACCATTCACATTTGTAGTAAATCCCAGAGGTTACTTCCCTACCTTAGATTTGAGCTGCCCACTGTGTGTACCAAGTTTACTTTTACATTGATACAAAATACTGTTGTCAGCACCTGCTCTCTGGCAACCATAGTCTTCATGTTTGTCTGAGAGATCAATCAATACAGATGTTCTTGTTTAGGTACCATGAACTGATGAAAGCAAAGCATGCTTGGCTATAATGTGTTCTGTGGTTCATTCTGCTCCTGGAAAGCCAAATACTATTTGACTCAATACTATTCAATTAATATAAAAAAATCATAATATTTGTGAGAGGAAGTATGTATAAAAATGCATGAAAATAAACTTGTA
Source organism: Yasuhikotakia modesta (assembly GCA_036877545.1). Taxonomy (NCBI): domain Eukaryota; kingdom Metazoa; phylum Chordata; class Actinopteri; order Cypriniformes; family Botiidae; genus Yasuhikotakia; species Yasuhikotakia modesta. The sequence continues at coordinate 22,838 of JBAJNP010005057.1, forward strand.
ATGTCACCAATATGCAATATTTCACTCCATGTCATACTTTGCATGGAAATGTGACAAATAAAATGGTGCAAAGTGCAAAAAATCTACTGTTGACTCCCAGAGCCATCAGTGCAACAGAATGACTGACTCAACTAGGTTCCAAAGATATGTGCCTATAGGGGTCTCATGGGATCATGATTTACCCCAATGCAATACCTGGGGCCTGAAGATCTGACAAATTCATGCTCTACTTATGATTGTTATGGAAATGACTATGGTTACTATACAGAACAGATAGGACTACATTTGTATATAAGATACACATTTTTAATATGTTGCCTGTAAAGTACAGCTGCAGTACGTACAGAAACTTCCCTCTAAAGCACTGGCAAGTTTATCGCCATCTCTGCTCTCCATGTGCAATGTGAGGTCACTGTAAAACCTCATGAATAACTATTAGACCGTGCCAAAATTTCGCCTGCTCAAACACAGAGTTTGATATGAAGGGCACAGCGGAGGAACGATCTGGGGCCGCTCTGAAGAGAGCAGCCTAAAGACCAACGTCAAGTCAAAACTCTCCCCTCCGCTAATCTGCATGGCATTTATCAACTGGATCGCCCTAATGGGGATGTCAGCAGAGAGAGGAAATCAGGGAGAGGGAGAAGAGAAGGGCACTGGCGCCACTTTCAGCTTCTGAAAGGCATAGTGACAGAGACGAAGAGCTGTGTAGAGATTAGTGATATCTCCAAATGAGACCTCGGGTTACTTTAGTGGGGAGGAAATTGTAGCTCTTTAATCTTTGTGGCGCTGATCATATTATAGTGATGGCCGTGACCAGGCAAGCAAGGCTGACGGCTCTATGGTCATAGCAGAACTTGATATGGTCTCAATTCATTAGGGCTTGTCCAGTCAGCCCTACAAACTCTGAAACAACAGAACAATGCTTTGAGGAACAATAGCTTGATGCTCTAAAGACGATTAATAAACCTGTGTTCTAAGATACAGAGTTTTCTGGGCAACCTAAGGGCAATTTCACACCCTGACATATCTCAGTGACATCTTTTAGAGAAGATCATATTATGACAAATGATTCCCATCAAAGGTCACCGTACACAGACATTTGTCTCTCTTTTGTTTGTGCCCTTCTCAAATCAGGGGAAACGCTGATTTTAAAACTCTCTCATGTATCCATATGATAAAGGACGACAGGTGTGGGATTTCTCATTGCTGTGGAAAGGACGGACAGGCAGAGGAACAGATGAAGCACAAATGTGCTGAGTCACAAAGATGGGCTAGAAACTGTGGGTCACTTTGTCTATGTGAATGTCAACTGCAGTTTTGTTTAGAGAGGCAACACTGCTCAGTATATTCTACTATGGACCAATAGGGTTCTGTAAATTTGTTGGAGAATTTTACTATAGAGAATAATTAACTTTTTATTCAAAAACATACAATTGCAGTAACAATCTTCTAAAGAGGCCTTTATATCAGCAATAAATCCTCCTAGTCATTTTTAAAACATTTGTATTTGTAATTCAGGCAAAGGATTTCAATGCATAGTGATTATAGCTATCAAATGTTATCTGCTATGATTTTGTCCTTGCAGGGGTATCAAGAAAATCTTTCTCTTGTGTCGTGGTTTTTTAATAGTGTTTTGTGTGAACAAGCAATGTGCTAGGGGGTTGTATGTTCATGCAATGTGCTAAGGAGATGTATGTTCATGTAAGGAGCTGC
>JBAJNP010005058.1:0-30513 GCA_036877545.1 Yasuhikotakia modesta
TGCATTTCATTGATGGTATCATGAACTCAACAATGTACTGCTCTATACTGAAGGAGAAGATGCAGCCATCACTCTGTGCACTTGGTAGTCATGCACTTTCCAACATGACAATGATCCAAAACACACATCTAAAGCTACTGTTGCATTTCTGAAGAAGAACAGGGTGAAGGTGATTGAATGGCCAAGTATGTCATGACTCGCACGTGAAAGTGTCTTATTTTGTAGTGTCTCCGTCCTGTAGGTGTCGTTGTTGTTTGTTTTGGTTATGTTCTGTTCTTTACGTTGTTTAAGTAATATCAGCTGCACGCAGCCCAAGTATCTGATTATCTGCTGTGTGCAGCCTGATTGTTTTGTGTTCTTAATGCTGCGACATTTTTTTGATGTTGTGGTGTTTTTCGTGTGTCGATGTTACTCGAGTTCTGCCTAGTCTTGTCCAGCCGTGTTCTGTGTTCTACCTTTCTGAGTTTAGTTGCCCTGTTTTCGGGAGATAGTTCCCCGTGGTTTTGTTTCTTGTTTTGTTATGTTTTATTTTCTACTGGACATTCCTTTGTGTATTCTAGTCCCGTTTGTTTTTGTAAAGTTTTAGTTCTTAATAAATATGCATCCCTGCCAGCTCCTCCTCCTGTGTTTCGTTCTTGGGTTCCACCCCCCTATCTCCAGTGGCGTGGCGTCAGCATGTTCGCTAGCCCCGGGATCGAGACCCGCACCTTACAAAGTATGTCTCCTGATCTGAACCCAATCTAACAAGTTGACAAGTTGAGCATCACTCTCCATCCAGCATCCAGGCTCTAAAAGAGGTTATTCTTGAAGAATGGAAAAAGATAGATGTTGCAATATGTCACCAACTTGTTCATTCCATGCATAGAAGACTTGGTGCTGTCCATAAAAATCACGGTGCTCATACAAAATAGTAGAGTGCTCATACAAAATAGTAGTAGTTTTTGTTGCGGGGTGTATTCATTTTTGCTTCAACCAATTTGAATAAAACTGAAAATTTTGTGATCCAAGTTAGATTATTAACTTTAATTTTATGTTATGGAGTTGTTCAATAAAACTCAGTCTTGTGAAAAGTTTGGAAATTGTGTTGTGTTTGGAATATTTTGTTCATTGAGCTACTGATTAAATTCGTACTTTTTAAATGGGGTGTACTCATTTATGCTGAGCATTGTATCTGACAATGATATACGATGCACTGATGTCCATATGTTGTATAAAGTCATGTTAAAAGACAAAAATACCACCATTTTGTCTCTAGAGTGGCTGCTATGTGCTGCTACATGCCACCATCTTGGCTCAGCAAAGATTCTCCATATCTGCACCATCTCAGGGTAATGCATCTACTCAACAGGTCTCAGCCCCTGCCTTGACAGGATGCTCCCACATAAGAGACAACCAGGGATATAAGCTGCTCTTGCTGGGACCACACAATGATCTGGTGTGTCAACTTGTAAAAAGGGCATAAACGCAGCTCTCCATGTTGGCTGATAAAAGAGACCACTGCTGTGTTGTTGGTGCAAACCATCTGCTGACCTCTTCTTACCATCTCTTGGCAATTTATGTGCCAGGAAAAATAGTGACCTTTCCACAGACCATGGGCTGGGTGGCCACTCTTGACCATCCCCTAAACAGTAAGAGATACGTCTGTCACAAGTAAGACTCAGCAGCAAAGAGCTCCCAGCACTGGACTCTGAATAAGGAACAAACTTTCTTCCAAATATCTAAGACCCGAAGGCAGCACTGTGTGACCTCAATTTTGCGGAAGGAATTTCCATTTTTAACCCTCGGTTCTTAGCCACCGCTGTAAGGGGCTTGTGTAGCAGACCAAATGAAATCAATTACTTGGCTGCCCCAAAAACCTAAGACCTAGCAGTTGTTGAAACATGGCTGCATCTTGTATATTAGTCTTATGACTGAAAGATTCAGGAGACGCAGATCTAAAATGGGATGCAATGCTTCATCCTTCTTGGTAACAATGAAGTAACATCTGTAGAGACCAAACTTCTTCTGCTGAGGAGGGACCACCTCGATGGCTTCCTTGGCACTGTGGAATGCAATTGTTTGAGGCAGCTGTGCCCTGAAACACCCGAAGTTACAGGGTTGACAGCTTGGCCTCCAGAGGGCACTGAGGAGGAACGGGCATAACATAATGATATGGGAACCGCTGCTCCCTTTTAAAAATCAAAACAGACTTCAGAACGTGTCCTGACTTATGGACATTGACAAAAGCATCATGTTAACCACACACTTAAGAGGATCACAACACTCACAACAGCATACGGCCTGGGCTGTTTCCGTCCAACAGCCCCAAGAGAGTGAACTAATTCTTAGTTGTGAGTCCTTCACCCACATAAAAAAAGCTCAATTAGCAGGTCCACTTGCTATGGCTGCTACACACCCATGGTGTGCAGGCAAGCACCTGTCTGACCTGCAGTCATTTATCGCCTGCTCAAAAGCGATGAGGCGCTTCAGAGGGCAGGGGTGGAGTCTACAGCAGTGAAGCCTCACCAGGGGACAGATAGATTCCTAGTGTCTGTTTATCCTGGGGCTTCGTCTTTTACCTGTGCTCACTCAGCCCCACCACATTGTTGAGTATTGTTTCACTTTCACATAAGTATTGTTTTCCCCATGATCTGGACACCTTAGTGTGCACATCAAGGAAAAACAGAAGACATGCATGAAGGCACAAACTGGCTATGCAGGAAGCTCATCTAACAAGCTCCTTTGTTGCATAGTCTGTTGCTTGGCAGGCCAATCAATGTTTAATTTAGCCACAGCATGAGTAACAACCTCCTGCAGCTCCTCATAACAAGGCGACGCAGAGTGAATTTTAAATGTAAAATTCATGTGTATTTGTATAGTGATTATACCTTTTCGTATTATTCTTAACTCTAAAACAATTATTAATCAATTACTCAATTATTTTACAATTAGAGGATCTTGTGAGTAAGGAATGAGATAGGGACTCACCCATCTCAATTTCCTTCCACTAGATCCAATTGCGAACCCCACAAATGTAGCCGCCACTGTGCCTCAGCAAGGGCGGGACCACTACTGCGGGGAAGCAGTAGAGAATTTTTTTAGAAGAAATTTTTTACATTCAGAGTGCCTGGACAAAGATTGGTTGTCAATCCATGTGTCCGAAATTAGACTGCTATCCTCAGAGAAAAGCTGCAGCCATTGGTATGTAGTGAAACCCTCACTCCAACTTACAGTGCCACTGGACTGGTGACCTCTGCCCTGCATGCCATATCTATTTTGCAGATTCACCAGGCCAAGGCACTCACACATCTTCTTGAGGGGAGCTCTGAGCTGGGTTTGATGCAGTAGTTGTGAGCCTGGCAGACCCCTTTTGACTCCAAGGCTCATCCTATTACTTCGTCAGTACTTCGTCACTTCGTCTGCCCAGTTTAGAGTGCTTGCAGCTGGACAACTGGTGGCCGCACATTAATTTCTATCATGTGCTATGCCAGTATCTTTCATCTTGCAGGTGCATGAGGAGGTTTAGAACTCATGAAAGGCATCTTTCTCTGCCTGAAGCTGCTATGGGGGAAGAGGGATATGTGCAGATTCTGGTGGAGCATGCAATTTCGATCACCTGGAGGAGTTGCCCATGTCTTCCATCCAAGGACTGTAAGATTTTAACAGCTTACAGTTCCAATGGACGGGCAGCATCCACCCGGAATACCATCCTGCAGGTTTGCTCAAGCAGCTACACAAGGATTGCTCTGAGCTGGGATTGATATAGGAGCTGGTACAATGACTGACCTGAAGATGTGTGATGCTGATCAGACATCAGGCATGTCCACCCTCTACATAATTGGAGTTTTGATTCCTTGCACGGTTTCTTGTTATTTCTTTCAAAACTTGTAATAATAAAATCTATTCTCTTTTCAATTTTGTACAAGTTTTGTCATTTTTCTGTTTTCTATGTTTTATTTTTCATCATATGTAAAGCTGCTTTGAAGCAATGCAACATTGTAAATATAAAATGGATAAAAGTGAATTTTGTATGTATCATAAATGCATTGACATACGCAAATTTGATTTTTTTTGTGTCTAAACACATTTGTTAATTATTTCAGCACAACACTGTATTGTTAATTTGACAATATATTACAGCAGTCTGATGTTCTGTATAATAGATGGTCAAAATTTCATTTTAAAAACTGCTTTGGGTCCTCAAATTACTACAGCTGTGTAACGCAGTCAAAAGCAGGGAGATACATGTGCAGCATTTTATTAAATGTAAGCATGGTCATACAGGCAAGGGTTGAAAAACAGCAAGAACAAAAACAAGAACAACGATGGCAAACCAAACCCAGAAACAAGAGTCCAAAGCACAGATCAGGGCAGGCGGCAATACACAAGAGTAGTCTGATAGAACAGGCAAAAGTCCGAGGGCAGGCAGCTAACAATCAGAGACAATAAACAGTCCAAAATACAAAAACCAGGAAACCAGAACACAAGGGAAATCGCTCAGTAACATCAGCCGAGGCAAAACAAGACTCTGATCAAAGACACTGCTTAGTTTAAATATAGTCTTTGATGGGTCTAATTACCGTCACCTGTTGCGCGCGTGGTTCCAGTGCGGGATTCGGGGAGTCGTAGTTTGTGACAGGCTGGCATTGTATACAATAAACAATATTCATTAGTTGCCCTTCCCCCATTCATTTATCACAAATTTAGTCCCTGTGGCTCCCTCTACTGGTCGTCAGCGGGATCCCTCACTGGAGTACTAAGAACTACATTACCCAAAAACCCTGTACCTGGGCCATGCCCCTCTCAGCTGGCGAACGTTATGGTTTCTCCCAAAATCTTGTCTCCAGTTTCTACCATTAAAGTTTTGGGGTTTCTTGCCACGTTCACCCCTTGCTTGCTCATTATGGGCTAACAGTGTATTAAGGCACAGGCTTAAATAAAATATCACACACTTTATTAATATTACTAATACACTGGTTTGTTCATGCAGACTTTGAAAACTGAACTTTAAACTTAAAACTTTTAATGAATATCTTTGGTCACAACATGGAAGAACCATTTAAGAAGAGGTTTTTTTTTTCAAAATATTTTGAAGCAAACTATTTCTTTCATTTGATCATGGGAACAGACTACATGTTAATGTTAAACTCATGAGAAAGCATGCCCTCAAAATACAGATAACAGTGAGTGAAAACTATTCAGAAGTTTTGGCAGTTTTAGCATTAGAAATTGAGAGAAGCAAAAGATCAAAGATGTAACACTTTCATCAGGGTTGGGGGAAAAGATATAGGGGTACTGGTTTAAGTAGGTATCTATTTAACTAAGCGGAAAATGGGCCCCATGTTATGAAGCTAATTTGTACATAAATACTACCTCTTAGTACAATGCTTACTTTCTATTATTGCCGTGCCAGTTGAGTCTTCACTGGGGTGCAATAATTACTGAATGCTTTCCAATACTTTAGCCATTCTTACTACTACATGTATACTACTTTCACTGTAACGCACATATTTTGTTTTTTTCTGCATATTTACATTATTAACGCATAAAAATAAGATTTGGGAGCTAGTAGAGTCACTAAATATTGGGTTTCTCCTCACACAAGGTGCTAGTAAGGAATGGAAGATCTGGAATATGTTTCATGATTCTATTAATTATTTGTTCTTCTTATTTCTTTAGTATTTTTCTTGTGTCTCTGCTGTTTGTTCTATTGTTTGAAGAACTGCTTTGCAACATTGCAACACAACATGTAGAATTCCTATAGAATAAATATTCCTATAGAATAAAAATAAAACATACATTACCGTGGCAAATTTATAATGCATGTTTTTTTAATTTTGGAAGCTTAAAAGCTACTGGTATTATTTTTTCCTTTTGTTGTAAAGACAAAAAAGTAAGAGCAGAATCAATATGTTTTAAAACATCTCATTAGTAACATGTTTTGAGTAACATAAGGATTTATGCAGTAGTTGCTTATTTTGGACTTTGATTTAAGTAATACCCATAATTTAATACTAACCTTTCGTCCAACCTCATTGTTATGTAGGTTCATGAGTGTCCTGGCACTATGTTTAATTTCTCTGGCATCCACAAAAACTTTGGAGAAGCTCAGACCATAGCGGATATCTGCTGAACAGCCGCCCCATTTCCAGCCATCTCCATGACTGGAGAATCCTTGTTTCTCTTTGTCACAGCTGCACTCACTGAGGTTTCCCTGTGTGCAGGCCTCTGTTATCGTGTGGGCCACTCCTGCTGCAATGATGGCATAAGTAAAAGCGACTTCTTTACTGCCTGTTAAAGAAAAAAGAAAGATTGCTACCGCACAACCCCAGCAAAACAATGACTAAACTGGGATGAGTGTGGTTCATAGCAACAAGATCTAACTAAAAACCTCTTTCAGCATATGGTTATTAATGTCTAAATAAATTTGTTTAAATGTTGAAATAAATCACATTAAATTATTGAATTGCTGACATATAGTTGAATGTCATATAGGATTTCTATTCCAATAAAAGATTTTATTTCACTCATTTTATAAAAATCATCAAATTATTTTTACAAATGATATAATCATCATGACAATTAGCTGACCAAAGAACATCTTTACTTTAAATATATAGATGTATTTTTAGTTATATGCATGATAGCATGTAAATGAAATGGCATAGATTAAATCTGACCTTTTGTACAAAAGTTAGGTTTACCTCAGTTTACATTGTCAGTGTCACAAATTATTTCTGGACATCACAGAATATTGGTGAAACAGTATAGTTATGTGCAGGCAATTGGTGAGTTTGTAAGTTGATAATTATGCATATGAGTGGCAGGACAACTTGAGAGGGTGACACCTAAAGATTCTGTTTGTTAACATTAGTTGCCTAAAGCAGTTAACATTAATTAGAGAATATGATTTTTAATGCTAAGTTTTCAAATGAGTGGAAGCGTTTAACCAGGGTAAGGAATGACATTTACATTTAGTCTAAGTTTGAATACTAAAAGGTTATTTTTTAAATGGGACTTTCTCTAGCTCCAGAAGAAAAGAATACGAATAAATTTCCAACATACCCACTTTCAACTCTTTTCCAAAAACGGTCCTCTCCCCGAGCGCGGAGCAGTTCCAGCGGCCGTGCCTGAACTGAAACTGGCATTCGTTGATACCCTTCTGCGCGCCCTCTCCGATCACAATGATAGCGTCCGGCCGACTTTGACAGATGATGCGTTGTCTAGGGGCAAGCCCTGGGATCTTGTTGCATATAATGCTCGCTCCCAGCGCCCAAACGGTGGAAAAGCCTCTATATATTGATGAGGGAGAAACTTACGGGTTTCAAACTTGTTTAACTGTGGTGCCATTTGGATGATGATCAGATATACTTTAAACCTATTACGCGGACATATATTCAAAACAATAAAATAACTACATCGCCCAACAATAGCTAAGCATTCCAAGCGAAAATTCACGGAAGGATCTGATGAGCGCAAGGGGCAATTTGGCGACCTGGTCACTTCCAGCGCACATTACAATTAAGCGCCCCATGGTGGTCCATGAAGGTCTCTTTGGGGTTTCCAAAGAGTCTTACTAAGTATGCACCAGATATTTCCATGTCTTTCGAAAACTAAACTCACTCGTACAATTCAGGGTAAGACAGCATTCTGTGAACTCAATGTTCTACGAGAACAACAACATAACATCATAGCAATATACTGTTACATTATATTTATAAACTTTATCAAGCTCACCCCATTTCCAAATAGATTATTCCGAGACCGAGTGACATGTGAAATATCCAACATCGCGTTTTTCGGCTCATTACGGATCCGCCTCGTTTTTCTCAAAGGTAAGAAAAACTACTTTTAGTATGAATTAAACACTTAATTGAAATCAATTTTTAAAAAAAATCCTAATCCTACTTAAATCCTAAGTATTAATTTATACAAAATATATAGATACAGCAGCCCATTCTTTTAAGGTGTATGCACACTGTGATACGTCTGCATAGTTGCACAGGTAGAGAAGATATGCCGCTGTCAAGCACAGTGATCAGACCTCTATATCCCCAGTGTCTAGTTTGTATCTGGGCGTGTTGAAAAGGCCCACCTGCCTTATCTAATGTGCTTTACATGATGTAGATCGGTACTGTTACAAACGTTTGCACCATGTGTAATTTTTTATATATAATATATATTATTATTTTATAGATATGTATTATTACTTGACTCCACTTTTAGTTACATAATCTATAATGTTTTACATACATACAAAATTACATGCTTGTTTTTAGGTTTCAGATGTCACCTGTTTGCCTTTATTCTTCTTCCACTCTTGAAGTTACTAAATTAGGCACACATATAAAAAACAATATGAAATGTTTCTCAAAATTTGAAAACTCTACCTTAAACTTGCACTGCCAACAATTCAGCTTCACTCACATTTTTGCTATATATATATATATATGCACATATAAGTGGACAGGGTATGTGTAGGATATGAATTTCCCTTTTAAGGTGCTGTGTTGCACAGCTGGCTGTTAAATAATAAAACATAATACAAATTAAAACAAGTGTGCAATGATAATAAAAAATGTGCTGTGTTATTGAGTCCCATGTAGAGACATGGTTGAGAGACTGTATAGCCTGTGGTAAGAAGCTTCTCCTCACTCTCTCAGTGAAGTGCCTCCCTGACCTCAACAGTGAGAAAAGAATGTTGGGATGGCTGAGGTCCTTTATGACCTTTCATGACCATGATCTTCCTTGCCTTGGTCAAGCACCGCATATTGTAGATTGTGTACAGGTCAGGGAGTTTGGTACAGCTGATGCCGCTCAGCTGATCACACCACCCTCTGAAGACCCTCTGCTTGCCTGTCTTGCACATTTTTATAACATTAGATACAATATTTTATATTGCTTTATATGGTTCATCATATTCTGTGGTCACATTTTTTTTTTTTACAAAAAACTTGATTGCAATAACATATCTTTACATTCTTTGGCTCATGACAAATGCTACAATATTAAACAGAACAGACATGTGTCAGAATTATATCAACTCATGTTTGACTTATGTCAAAACAGCCTGATCAAAAAAATTGGTGACAGCAAAATCTTCTAAAAGTCCAAAAGTTCTAAATCACTTCATTTGTTTTACAAATGAATTGTGTTGTAATATGTTTTAAATATGTTTTCTTTAACAACATTTTCTAAACTTTTTTTCACAATCCCATAGCTGTCCACAAATATTAGTATTAATCACAATCACATAGTTAGTCCACTCTGTATTGGTTTTACTTACATACATCTTATAATGAACAATAAAAATGTGCAATAATACCATGTGTTCTGTATTCTTTGTTGTATATGTTTGATAATTACCGTTTTCTGTGTTTTTTTGCATATAACATGAATCTGCCTTGAAACAACATTGTAAAAGGTGCTATGTAAATAAAATTGAAATGAAATGTATAATGAAAGAGAATTATAGTATAGGGTCATTCTATCACACCCCTGTTGGACTGTCTGTTTGGTTTCACCCATGTTTATGTTCATATTTGATTTTCCTGTTCGTGTTTAGTTAAATCCCCATCACCTGTCTTTTCCATTAGTGTCCATTCCAGGATGATGTGAGCCGGCAGCAAAGCTCGGCACAGATGACAAGGGAGGCTCCACCCACTGCACCAGCACTGAGGGTGAGCTAGCACTGGAGCTAATAGACTAAAGCTACCTAAGGATCCCACTACTCTGGCTGCACCTTGTCTGTCCATTCCATTGGCTCCTCCATCCCTCCGGATCCACTTCAGTCTCACCAGCAGGCGAGATCTGCTCTGCCTCGGCCCTCTGGAACCATGTTGTCATCTGGGCTCATTGACTCTTCTGCTCTGCTTCTGTTGGTTGGCCCCCAGGAGCTGTCAGCCCCAAGGCTCCTCCCCCCATCTGCTCCTTTTTGGTTCACCATTATGGCTGTGGCCTGGGTCTCACCTGGTCTCTTCTCTCTCTTCCATGGATCCTCCCTCCATTGTCACCACCCTGGACTCTGTTGTTTGTCCTCCTCCCGGGAGTCCGGCCTCTGCCAAAGCCGTCCCCGACAAAGACTTTTGTTTTCCATCCCACATCTACTCCTTTGTTCACCATCTAAGTAACTTCTGTTCATCCATTTTTCTATAGTGAGGTCGCGCCTTCTGGTAGGGTAGCATACTGTCAGACCCCTGTTGGACTGTCTGCTTGGTTTCACCCATGTTTACTCATGGGTTTCATGTCCATGTAAACCCATGTTTAAAAACTAAACAAGGACAGGAAATCCAAATAAGAAAAAAGACATGGGGGGAACCAAATAGACAGATGACAGGCATAAACATAGGAAAAACCAAAATTTCAGCTCATGGGGGGCATAACAAATAAATGCCATTAATGAATAGCTACTGATTAATTAACTAATTTGCAGAGACAGATCACAATGGCACTTTTCTCCTGAAATTTGGAACCATAATAGAGTGTAACAAATCTTTTAAAAGGAATGTCTGAAGAACAAACAATGTTGAAGTCAGAACTGTATTTTCTTCCATCAAATCAACTGCATTTATCTTAACCATAACATTAAATGCTTTTTTAGGTTTATTCATAATTTTTTTGTATGTTTCAGGGAAATTTTAATAAAGAGATGTTATTAATTGTGTATATACAGCACTAGACATAGAACAATCTTAAACTACACACTTTCACACTTTTAAGCCTATAACATTGACTAAATATGTGTAGGGACCCCTAAAACGTGCTTAGGTTTAATAATGCAGGGTATTAAGATGTATGTATTTTATTTTTGTCTATTTGTAATACATGTAGCAGCATTATTTTTTTTATTGGTCAGATGTTTGTTTCATATCCACTGACATAATGTTTAATGCAAGTGTATTGTTGTGAGCCAATGAATGTTGAGCTTCTTTAAAGTTGTGATATACCCGGAGGTAAACGAGGAAGAAAGTGGAGGAGGATGACACATGGCGAGCCGAGGCTGCAGCTGAGTTTGTTCGGAGATGGGCACATTTTGTTTTTTTTAACGTTGGACTTTGATCAACAGTTCGATGACGTGTGACGGACCGCTGGGAACTGAAAGCAGTGAGTTTGTGCCGGGAATTATTTAAACATTGTCACTTTATCGTCGGATGGACGTAAGTGAATACATTTCCGTGATGGATTGACTCTGAACAAGTAGTCCGAACTGGTCATCTGTGAATGTGCACCAACGAACTGGGCCCCAACGTTAAAGTACGCATACATCTGTGACTGGGTTACTGATTCAAATTTTCATACGGAACTGAAAGAGACATTATAAAAATTGTGAATCCCAGGTTTTATTTTCTTTCTGACACGTGTTTAATCTGAATTTCTGTTGGGTTGTGGGGTATTTCTTTCGTGCTTTAGAAGTGTTAACCTTTACCAGGATTTTGAATTCTCATTTCTTGTGTCGAATTTAAGGTTTAAGAGTTAGGAATCGTGAGAGTCAGGTGATATAAATCTTTCATTTGCGGAAACCCAGCTTATTTGATTTTCATACCCTTGGGTAAGAGTACATTTATATGTTGTTTGCTATCCTTCATACATCTACATTATTTACTTCATTGTTTGTTTTTTCTTAAAGACAAAAGTAACTCTATTAGTGTTAAAATAAACCTTTGCTATTCTTTCTCCTCAAACTCAAAATCTGGTATTTTATTGTTTTTTTCTGATAGTTATTTCATTCAATACAAGCACTCCTAGAGAAATATAAAGAACTGTTGTAAAGACCAAACACCGGCCAAATTCACCATTCAACTGCCGGGAACCTAGGTTTCTTGTTATCGAAGTATTTAAATTAACCCTCAGGTTCAAGAAAAGGGTTACATATATACACGCAGCCTAGTACATAAAATACAAGTACTATTACAATGGCGGGTCAGACAATTCAAGTACAGATGAATTTGTGCATGGTACAGTGCAAAGGAGAAATGAAGTGGTAGCTTATTTATGAGGTAGTATTTTGTTTTAAATAAAGTGTCTGGTGCATTTTTGTAAGTGATTGTGTGAGGAAAATGTTCAGAATTGAGAGTAGAGGGGCAACGATGATTTGTTCAAATTCAAATTTTATTGGTCACATACATAATCGTACACAGTATGACATGCAGTGAAATGCTTTAACATGCAGTGAAATGCTTTACCATAAGTTCACCGTCCGTTGTAGGGTTTTCCGGTCAGCAGCAATGCAGTTCCCATACCGGACGGTTACCTCTCGATTGTGCCCCTGTAGAAAGTGGTGAGGATGGGTGGAGGGAGACTTGCTATTTTAAGCCGGCCCAGGAAGTCTGTTTTGAATGGGCCAGGTGTAGGGTGGAGGAGATTGCATCGTCTGTAGAGCAGTTTGGACAGCATGCAAACTGAAGCGGATCTTCTGTGTTGGGGAGGCTGGATTTGATGTTGCACATGACCAACATCTCAAAGCACTTCATCATGATTGGAGTCAGTGCTATGGGATGGTAGTCATTTGGGCAGGTCACAGGTGCTTTCTTTGGTACCAGTATGATTGTTGTAGATTTGAGATTTTGTGATGTGTGGACAACTGCCTGGCTCAGTGAGGTGTCTGTTGATGTCCGTTAGCTGTGCAGCACAGTCTCTCAGTACACGCCCAGGTATGTTGTCAGGGCCGACAGCCTTGCAAGGGTTAATCCTAGATAGGGTCTTCCTCACGTCAGCTGGAGACAAAGCATCTGGTCATTGAGAGGTGTAGGCAGTCTTTTTGCAGGCATATTGTTCTGTGTCTCAAACCGTGAGTAAAAGTGATTTGAGTGCATCTGGGAGGGATGTGTCATCATCACAGGCCTGTGGTAGGGGCTTGTAATCAGTGATGGTCTGAATGGCTTGCCACAGGCTCCATGTATCTTTGCTGTCTGTGAAGTGGTTGTTGATTTTTTGAGCGTATGACTGTTTTGCATTCTTGATTCCATGGGACAGATTGGCTCTTTCTGTTTTGAGGGCCACTTTGTCTTCAGATCTGAAAGCTTCATCTCTGGCCTTTAGCAGCCTACGAACATCTGCTGTGTTGTGATGGCCTTGGTGAATGTCACATCATCAATGCACTTTCTAATGTAAGCAGTAATGTAATGCAGTATTCCTGCAGGTCTGTGGTATTGCTGTAGGTGGCTCTCTAAACATGCTCCAGTCTGTGCACTGGCAGTCCTGTAGTTTTGGAGTGGCATCATCTGGCCAAACTGTGGTGAGTTTTTGGACCGGTTTAGTGAGTTTCAGAAGTGGAGGAGAAAATCCCTTTTGACAGGGCCAGGCACAGCCAATCTTCTACAAAAATATACAATATACATTAAAGTGCTATTAATTAAAACTTAAAGTTAGGTGTCTACGAGTAGACATCAGCTGGGTATCAACGTTGGCGGGTGGATCGGTGGTGTCCTCAGCTTCACAGCATCATCTCAGCATGTGTCTCGTCTGGGGATGAGACAGGGAGACAAAGACAGGATCCTATTAGCGAAGCGGCTGCTCACAAGTAATAGTAGCGTCACACAGTATGATGGAGATGTGTGTGCTCGGTTCCAGACAAACTAATTATTGCAGCATATGTATATTTCCCGGGATGAGTTACGTAAATGCGTTTGAAAAGAGGTAAGTTTTTAATCTAGATTTAAACTGATCGACTGTGTCTGAATCTCAAACTGGGTAAGTTATTCCAAAGTTGTATTCTAATAGCAGTTCACGAAGATACGGAGGCGCCAGACCATTTAAGGCTTTATAGGTAATCAGTAGTATTTTAAAATGTATACGATATTTAACTGGCAACCAGTGTAGCGATGCTAAGATTGGGCTTATATGGTCATACTTCTTAGATCGAGTGAGCACTCTTGCAGCTGCGTTTTGGACCAGTTGAAGCTTATTTATTTGATTTGCATGACATCCACTGAGCAGGGAGTTGCAATAGTCTATTCTATAGGACATAAATGCGTGGACAAGCTTCTCAGCATCCGATGCAGACAGCATGTGGCGTATTTTTGAGATATTTCTAAGATGGAAAAATGCTGTGTGGCAGGTGTTGGAGATATAATTATCGAATGATAGATTGCTATCGAAAATCACTCCGAGGTTCTTGACTGTGGTGGATGAGGCAACAGTACAGCCATCTATTGACAGGTTAAAATCTGATAACTTTGTTTAGTGCTATTTGGTTCAATAATGAGTATTTTGGTTTTATTGGAGTTTAGCATAGTCTGTTAACCTAGAGAATCGAGCTTCACTGGGTTTGGAGGAAATGTAAAGCTGCGTATCATCAGCTGATGTTATGATTGCTGATAATATCTCCTAGTGGCAGCATATATATATAGTGAAAAGAGGATTGGGCCTAGGACAGATCCCTGAGGTACACCATATTTCACGTGAGCGTAACATGACTTCTTCTCGTTAACACAGGCAAACTGATAGCGGTCGGTAGATATGATCTAAACCAGGCTAGCGCCTGACAACTGATGCCAACATTGTTTTCTAGTCTACTGAGCAAGATTGTATGGTCAATTGTGTCAAAGGCTGCAACAATATGAGTATTGAGGTTGCCCGACGATCCGATGTTAAAAGGAGATCATTAGTAATTCGGAGCAGTGCTGTTTCTGTGCTATGGTGGGACCTGAAACCAGACTGGAATTTTTCATAGGTACTGTTTTTATCCAAGAATGTACCAAGTTGGCTGGCAACCACTTTTTCTAATATTTTCGAGAGAAAAGGGAGATTTGAAATAGGTCTAAAGTTAGCAAGTACTCCCTGGTCTAGGTGCGGCTTTTTGATGAGAGGTTTAATTACTGCTACTTTAAATGCTGTTGGGACGTACCCTAGCTCTAGTGATGAGTTAATGATATTTATTATAGGTTCTGACAATACAAAAAATACCTCTTTTAATAGCTTTGTGGGTACAGGATATAATATGCATGATGATAACGTGGACGACGTTTTTATTTTGGATAGGTCCTCTACATTAATAGCACTAAATGCCTTAAGCTGATCATGCGGACGTCTAGTGTTCAATTTACTGTTAGAAAAAATTGTGGTTGCTTGCAAGGATTCGATGTATTCCCTAATAACTTCTATTTTGTTGGTGAAGAAGTTTATGAAATCGTTACTATTATGCTGATGTTTAGTATTTATATCTGTATGTTCTTTATTTCTCGTCAGTTTCGAAACTGTATTAAAGAGGAACCGAGGGTTATTATGATTTTCTTCGATAAGCTTGCTCAGATATGTAGACCTGGCGTTTTTTAGAGCTTGTCTATATTGCTTTATATTATATTTCCATGCAGCGTGTCATATCTCTAGATTTGTGGACCTCCATCTACGCTCCATTTTTTTTGCTAACCTGTTTTAGGTCTGCTATATGAAGACTAAACCATGGTGCTGGAATCTTATCCTTAGGTCTTTTTAATCTGATAGGGGCAACAACATCCAGAGTGCTAGAACAAACCCTGTTCAAGGTTTTAATTACAGCATCTAGTTCTTCGTGGTTATTTGCAAAACGATGCGTTTGGGGCAGGTCTGGGAGATTGCTAATTAAACTATCTTTAGTATCGGAGGTTATTATTCTTCCTGACTGAAAACGTGGAGTGGAGCGAGCGATTCTATCTAGTAGTATTATATAAAAGATGAGGTAATGATCTGAAATAGCGTCGCTCTGAGGTATTATTTTTAAGTTATTAATGTTTAGCCCGTAAGATAGAATTAAGTCTAGAGTGTGTTTACGGATATGCGTGGGCCCTTCCACGTTTTGTTTGATGCCAGGGGAGTTGAGAATGTCCATAAAAGCGAGTCCTAGTATCTTTTGGGTTATCGACGTGAATATTAAAATCACCAACGATTAGGGCTTTATCTACAGTGACTATTAGCTCAGATAGGAAGCAAGTTCTTTAAGAAAGTCTGTGTGGTGGCCTGGAGGTCTGTAAATAGTAGCTAAGACGAGAGAAAGCGGTTTATTGTTATGATCTGCTAGTGATTCGTTTAGCATCATTACTTCAAATGAGTTAAATTTTAGTCCAGTTTTATGATTGACTATTTTTATAGATTGTAGCGACGCCACCTCCTCTGCCCTTCAAGCAAGGCTCATGCTTATAATAGTAATCTTGTCGGGTGGATCCGTTTAAACTAAGGTAGTCATCTGTTTTAAGCCAGGTTTTAAGCCAGGTCCGAGATGATATCATTGATAATGGGTTCTTTATTGGTAAGAGATCTAATGTTAAGGAGACCAAATTTCAGCAGCATTTCTTCTGTTGATATATTATTTTCCAGCTTTATATTAATTAAATTTGTACGAGATGAGGTACATGGTGCTCTATAATTATTTGTTCGTGGAGCAGACACAGTCGATATTTGTTGGTATACCGGAATTATAGACTCTATGTGCTGTGATATATGTGTCTCTATCGACATGTCTAGGCGGCAAGCAGGCAGATGGTTAGGCCGATCTGTCTGCTTCCTGACCTGGGCCCCAGTTAGTCAGTTAAGATCACTAGTAAGACTATAGGTCAGATAGAGAGTACAGCGTTTCCTTCCCGGGATGGGTGAAGGTCGTCTCATTTTAACAGGTCAGGTCTCCCCCAAAAATGCCTCCAATTGTTAATGAACCCTATACTATTTTGTGGGCACCACTTCGACATCCAGCCATGTAGTGACAGTAATCTACTATGAGTTTCATCACCCCGGTAGGTGGGGAGGGGGCCAGAGCATATTACAGTGTCTGACATTGATTTAGCGATTTCACACACCTCTTTAATGTTATCTTTAGTGATCTCCGACTGACGGAGTCTGGTATTGTTAGTGCCGACTTGAATAACAATCTTGGAGAATTTACGCTTAGCATTAGCCATCACTTTTAGTTTAGATCTGATGTCAGACACTATGGCTCCCGGTACACATTCGACTATGGTGGCTGGTGCCTTTATATCCACGTTCCTAAGAATAGAATCACCAATAACCAGGGCACTTGCGACAGGCATCTCAGCCGGTGTGTTGCTGAGTGGGTAGAACCTGTTTGTGATATTTACAGGAGCGGGGTGGTGCTCTTTTAACTTACTGCTCTGCCGCCTGACTGTCACCCAGTTTGCCTGCTGCACCGGATCTGATGCCGGAACCGAGCCATGTTCATTATTTGTAATAATAATAGGCGCATACGAAAGAGTGTCTTAGACATTAGCACTAGCAGTCTGACTAGCCTTAACTAGCGTGCGGGTTCAGGGTGGTGGTCATCGAGCCTTGCCGAGTCTTGAGCCTGTGAGCCCAAGCAGGCTTCTCCGCCGCCTTCGGTTAAGTTTATTATTTAGTAACGTTTATCCGACTTTACTTATTTATGATAGTATATTATCAGATAGGCAGCGCTTGAATACGAAAAAATAAGGGAAAAAAGGATTTTAGGATAAAAGTCGATAGAGCTCCATACTTAGACCAGCAGTTGTCTCAGACTTCACTACTGTCACAGCTAGCAATGTAACTATTGCACCAGTTCAGCCTGTAAACCCATGGCTAGCTTTTCCTAAATAATTCAACAGGGAACCAGCTAAATGCAGGAGCTTCAGCACGGCCTTCTGTACTCAGAAAACATGCAGCTATATAAATTTCAGTCTTCTAACCAATCATTCTGTGGTTACCTTGGCTCCAACAACACAGCCCCTTGATCTCCTGGAAGAACAAGCAGATTCTCCAGTGGGGGTTGTGATGTCACCAGAACTGCCTAACTAAAGTTGACTGCCTAACTAAAACTGTAGAGTGGAAGAAACCCCAGTAGGGAGGCAAATGTATTCCTGAGAACAATGTTCCTCCTGAATACCACAAACTAATGAAAGCTTTCAATAAAAAATGTGGTTCAGTTCAATTGTGGTTCAGCTCACAATTCCCCACATATTAGATTGTAGATTGTGCTACAGATCTTACCCGAGATTCCGTTTTACCTAAGGGGAGAATTTTCTCATTATTCAAGCCTGAGTCAGAGGCTATGAACGAATACATCCAAGAAGCTAGCTAAGGGATTCATTTGACCTTCAAATTCCCCTGTTTCTGCTGGATTTTTCTTTGTTAAGAAAAAGGAGATCTGGTAGACAAAGGGGCAAAACGAGACTTCCGCTGCTCAATCTGTTTGGGAGGACAATCTGTTGGGGCTGCTTCTCTGCAAGGGGTTATCAACCACACTCCAAGCTGAGCTTGCGTGCCGCAATGATGGCAGAAGTTTGGAAGAATACATCAATCTCACCATCCGGTTGGATAACCTGGTGAGGGCCCATCAGCCCAAGCTGACAACAAGCCAGAACCTACCTTATCTGTTGTCCATGATGTTGAGCTCATGCAAATCGCTTGTGGCAGTTTGAGCCCTACAAGTTGGCTCACACCATGAAGAGACCATCTGTTTACTGGTAATCAGCAGTCCATCAAATCCTGTTATCCTGGGTTTCCCCTGGTTGCATGTACATAATCCCTCAATCTCCTGTACCAGGCAAGAAATCTCTTGTTGTTCATTATATTGTACAGCTAACTGTTTAAGAAAAAGAATCCCACAAGTTCCCACAAAGACAACCAGTCCTGAATCCCTCAAGTCACATCTGCCCAACGAATACAAAAATCTGTTAATGGCCTTCAGTAAGGAAAAGGCAACTTCCCCCACATCGCCCAGTTGACTGTGCAATTGATTTACTCCCCAGGGCAGTCATACTTAAAGGTCGCATCTTTCCCTTGTCCCAGCCAGAGTCTGAGGCCATAAACCATTTTACATTGTCAAATGTTTACAATGCATAGCCAATTTTAAATGTACCGTTTTTCTAATTGCAAAGTTTTTAGTATACAAATTCAAATGTTTAAAATGCACAACCACTTTAATGTACTGTTTTTAATCTGCACTGTTTCTTTTTTATTATTATTATTATTTTTTTTAATTTGCACTGTAATTGACGTCACCAGTTACACCGCTTACCACAGTCTTACCACGTCACCAGTCTCACCACTGTTTACCACTGTTCTACCACTGTTTTAACTGTTTACATTGTACACTGTTCAAACTGTCTTGCACTTTAATATTTCTGCACCTTAGTCGGCGCTTTGCTGTTTTACTTTCCCGTCCTGTGGCGTGATGTTTAATGTGTGTCGCGCTTGTTTTCAGTTTATGCCCTGTAGCCCTTGTTGTATTTTCATGCCTCTATGTTTTGTTCTGTGTAGCACCAAGTCCTGGGGGAACGTTGTTTCGTCTCAATATGTATTGCATCAGCTGTATATGTTGAAATGACAATAAAGCTCACTTGACTTGAAGCATAAAAATAACATAAACATAAACATGAGTGACATGAACATAAAAATCCCTTTTCCAGAATGAGCCATTTTCTGGCACACAAGTTTAAAACATAAACTTATATACAATGAAGTGGTTCAAAATGTCTAGAACTTTTCCTATGTTTTTTTAAGGTAAAAATGGAAAAAAGGAAAGGAAAAAAATGGTCAGCAAAGAGACTCAACCCAAGACTGATACACAACGGTCGTGTATCTTCCAGGATCAAAAATACCAAAGGATTAAAAAATCCCAAGTTCAAATTTAAGACCAAGTATATTTATAAAGCACTTTTCACAATGGCACGTTTTTGCAGCTGTACAAATGACAATTAAAAATATAAAAATAAAAATGTAATATAAATATATAAAATTGTACAAAAGAATTGTAAGATGACAACATTTTCCCCAAAGCATGTTTAATTAGAGAAACGAGATGTAATATTTGGACAAAGGGAGAACTTTACGCTGTCAATAATAAGAATGGTTCGGACACAGACATTGCGTCAAAGTCTGCAGTTGTGTTGAGGCTTTTGACATGAGACAAGGCTTTAGAAGTTAATCAGAGTTTACATATTTGTATTCTGTAAAGTAAACACAATTTGTGCACTGTTGTTACACTATTTATTTTGAAAAATAGTTTCAAAAATAGTTACATTTTTATTTTGAAAAAATATTTAATTGAGTTTGACATGTTGCATTTTTTAACAAATATGCATGTTCCCACTATACCTGAGAAAGTACCACCCAGGAGCTCTCCTCAGGGCTGTACCCCTCCCAGTCCACCAAATATTGGAGCTGGCCCCCTCTATGTCTGGAATCTCGCAACTTGTTTACCCTGTACACTGGACCCTGAGCTTCCTGCAGGGCAGCCACAACTTGAGGTCTCTTGTGGAGAGCCAGACCCATTGTCCAGGTTTGGTAGGGAGGGTGTGGGAATACATGGAATACATGGTAGGGTTGGAATGTGATACTTCTCGGCAACTGCATACATAGTCTGTTTACTAGTAAGCCATACAGATAGTGTTAAGGCATTAATTGAAGGAGGTAAGAACTGTTCACTCACCCGGTTGGTTGGTTGGTTTGGTGTTCCTCCGGGTTTTCTGATGTCTGATATTACTACGATAGACTGGCCTGGATACCCCTAATTGCATTGGTTTATGGTCAATAGATGAGTTCATGAATCATTTGGGCTGTGATGTGGAATAGTCAAGTAATGAGATGACTTTTGGTTTTGGTGCATTCCGCATCAGGTTATCGACTTGAATGGCAAGTTTGATATAATCATTAAAACAATAATTCACACCCTTACATACTAGTTCTGTTTGCAGGAACAAGTTTAAAATATTGAAACGGAATACAGCCTTGAGTGCTGACTCATTCCAACCACTCTGCGCAGTCAATGTGCGGGGATAGCATATTCAGCAGTGGTAAGTTTCCTTGTGACAGTTGTGAAGTTAAAGTAAGTAAAGGAGTAAAGGAGTTGCAAAATGTAAATCACTCTCCCCAGCCCAATCAATCGCTTTACCCATTAGTAGGGATATTAAGTATGCACACTTCTTGCTTTTGGTTCTAAAGTATTTCTATTTGTTAACAAAAAGAACTTCACTTGACGCAAAAACCCCTACACTGATTTCTAGATTTGGTGTAGATCACATTTGGTGTGACAAATCTTACTGATGATGATGTTGGGGCAGGTAGTGATCAAATGTAGTGCGTCAAATGTTAATTCGCTGATTGTAAATTGTGGATTTGCTTTTGGTAACCTTTTAGCATATTGCTCTGGTAAGTGAATGCAGTCTGCAATTGTAAAAACCTCCACTGGATTGAAGGGTGGCAAAGTATTCTGTAACAAAGTCAAAGTCTAATTTTATTTGTCACATACACAATCATACAGAGTATGATATGTAGTGAAATGTTTAAATCAACCAATCCACACATAATACAAACAAACATTAATTAACAAGAGTGGGGAAGACATGATGGGAAGATAGCAATATAAAGAAATACAGCATCTCGAGGAAAGGTGAGGCGAGAAAAAATGCCAATCCCCAGACTATGCTCCAAGAGAAGCACAGTGTGGGAACATGAAAAAAACATCTCAGCTAAAGAAGCTTTTGGGGTTGGGGGGGATCCAGTGATACGATTTGTTGATACAACAGGCCAGTGCCAATTCCAATCAGCAGTAGACCTGTGATCATGGTTTCCGAAAAGATAGATGTCTTCAATGTCCTCCACAGAAAGAGCCGCCAGGCACACGACCCTTCACTTCTCCCATGAGTCCATCGTACACCCCGCTGCGAACATTCTGGCAGGACAATCAGGTTCCCCCGAACCCACACTTCTCTTCGAGAAGATGGTGTCAACTGCATTGAGAGACCAGTTGATCAAATTCATTTATTGGAATAGCAGTCCAGAGCAGAGGCAGTCTCTCAAGTGGAGATAGTAGACATAAGACTAAACTAAAGAAGCAAAGCAGGCAAGGGAGAGGAGAGAAAAATGACCGCAGAAGAAAAACAAGGGCAACATTTGAGCACTGGAGGAATCCAGGTGTGAGAGGTTTATTGACAAATTCAAAATGAGTGACAAAATCCAAAACGTGGTACACAGGCAATGGTCAATATCGAAAATAGCAACCCAAAACCAGCAAACAATACAGAAGGGATAATCCAATAATCCAAGATTCAGCAATCAGAATGAATAGGCAATAATCATACACACAGGAATACAATGCAGATATAAACACTTGGTATGCAGGACAAGTCACTGGCAATACTTCGCAAAGAGTATGAGTGCTTGGTTTAAATAGGAAAAAACATGAAATAGTTCATGAAGAAGCAGAGAGAACAAACAGTCAATATTCGGGTGAGGGCTTCCTCTGCTGGTGTGGCAGAACATGGTGTGACATTACACTCATATGTATATGTAATGAAACAGACACAAGGGTGAAGAGTAACAATGACAGGTTTATTGGAATGAAGTAGACAGGGTGAGTAGAGGTTAATTTGGTTGCTTGTAGTTCTGGAGCTTGGATATGACAGTGCTTTCTTTGACTGGGAATGTAATGGGATCAGCTGGTGCTCTGGCGATGTGGCAGGATGATTTGTCACAGAACCCCCCCACCGAAGTGGCTCCTGATGCTCATAGTGGGGGGCATTGAGGGGGTCTTCCTCTGGGTCAAGGTGCAGGTCAATTGGGGTGGTTCTGGTGGAAATCATTGAGGGGATTTAGAAAATAGTTCATAAAGAAGTGGAGACAAACTGAGGTTTTTGATCAGACACAATATTTTCTGGGATGCCGAAGTGCCTAAAGATGGTCTGGTGGAGCTGCCTCTAGAGCTGTGGGGAGATCTTTCAAAGGAAAGAATTTGCAGGCTTCATAAAAACAGTCTACTACAACAATGATACAGGTGTAGCTTACCAAATGAGGTAGATTGGACAAAGTTCACCCCAGTGTGGGACACTTCTGCACAAACCCCACAGCCCTTTATGTACCATTTTACATGCTGGGTCATGGAGGGCCACCAGTAGTGGTGTTGGAGTAGCGAGAGGGTGCACGAAGTGCCAGGATGTTGGGAGCCCAGAAGGTGTGTACAGAGTCCGGAAGGGCGATGCGGAACTCCAGTGGAATGTAGAGAGTCCCATCTGGATCTCCCTGTGGAACGGGTTGGTGAACCACAAGATACTCCAAACTATGAATTGGCGAATCTGTTTGTTGATGTAAAGAATAGGGACCAGCATGTTTGCCTGGGATTGAGGCATTTAGTTGGAAATACTGGAGGTTTTCATGCTCAAGTTGCGCCACTCTTCCAAGGCCAACTTGATGGCCAATAGCTCACAGTTCCCAATGTCGTAGTGCTGTATGTATGTAATATGCACATGTATGTAAACTAGAGGGAGAGCCCTGCTGCTGTGATAAGATGGCTCCGACTCCAGTAGAGGAAGCGTCAACCTCTACGAAGAAGGGTTTCTCTGGATCACTTGTGTCTGAGGATGGGAGCCAAGGTGAATGCTTGTTTTAGGGACTGGAAAGCTTTGTCAGCTGCGGAGATCCAGATGAGGCCGTCAAGAGAGATAGTGGAGAACTTAGTGGAGAACTTAAGACACTATAACAGTGGATAAACCACTGAATCAGTGTTTCCCAATCTCTCAGTGACTCACTGATAAGCACCTTCTGATATTCTTTAGACAGCCCATTTGTGGCTGGTTCAATAAAAGTCACTGAATCATAATATTCAGCAGTATCATTTGCAACACAATAATTTTCATAAACAGCACAAAATCGCTCTACATTTGTATATATTTTGTAACTGTTAAACACTGGTTCTTGGATAAGGCCCTCTGCCCAAAATATCTAGTATTCATTGTTTACAATCAGTATAAGCATTATAATGTTTTATTCCGTTTCTGTTTCAGGAACTCGAGCTGCGTCAAAACACTATGGGAATGCTACCAGCATTTAGTACTCTGTACAGGTTAGTCAAATCACTGATTACGAGCGTGACGTCACAGACAGGGTCATAACCAGGAAGCTATAAAGGCATGTTCATTGCACTATTCGGGTTAGCTTCTATCATTCAGTGAAGTGCTCTATGTCAAATTGTCTGTCGATTGTTTGTCTTTGGCGAGTATTTCAGAGTGTGGGTTCCTCCCTGCCCACTTTTTATTATGGGTGGGAATACGCATGCTCTATGCGTTGTTTATTTGGGAGTGGGTTGACTGCCCGCATTGCGAGTTACTAAGCATGTGGGTGCTTCGCTCCAGAGGGGCTCTCCTTGAAGGAGAAGTCTGCGCCAGCATTCCTCGCAGTGCTGGTCCCACTTCCGCTGAGGTGGAACGGCGGCTACATTTGTGGGGTTCGCAAATAGATATGATGGAGGGAATTGAGATGAGCTTGCCCCTATCTCATTCTTCACCTGTCAGGTCCTCGCTTTCTCTGGGCACAGAAGCACGCTCTGCGGTTTCTTCCCCTCAGGAAAGGGAATTAGCTTCTCATCATTCTTCCACTCAGGAGTTGGACATAAAAAGTACTGAGGGACAATCTGCGTTATTACACCAAATCACCAAGCTAAACCTTGACTGGCCCCTTGACTTATTGCAGTTGCTAAACCTAGCTTGTTAGATGAGTTTTTTTTTCAATCAAGTTTTAGCTCTGGTGCCTTCCCTTTTCCTCTAAATTTCCTCTAAAGTCTCTAAATCTTGGAGGAATTCTTATTCCTCTCACCTTTTCACTCCTGCCTCTTATATACAGTTGCACATGTTACAGTGCATAAATGAGTACACCCTTTTTACGAATTTAATCAGTAGCTCAGTGGCTAAGTTTTATTGAACACTTCTTTAACTCCATAACATGAAATTAAGGTAAATAATCTAACTTGGATCACAAAATCCGTTTTTATCAAATTGGTTGAAGCAAAAATGAATACACCCCGCAACAAAACCTATTCCATCTAGTATTTTTTATGAGCACCATGATTTTTAAGGACAGCACCAAGTTTTCTATGCAATGTAATGAACAGGTTGGCAACATATTGCAACATCTATCTTTTTCCATTCTTCAAGAATAACCTCTTTTAGAGCCTGGATGGAGTGATGCTCAACTTGTCGCTTCAGAATTCCCCACAGGTGTTCAATTGGGTTCAGATCAGGAGACATACTTGGCCATTCAATCACCTTCACCCTGTTCTTCTTCAGAAATGCAACAGTAGCAGTAGCTCTATCGGAAAAAATGACTTTTGTGCAGCCTATGACATCTGGTTTAAAGAAAGTAGGTTATGAGCATGTACAAAGTTGTGTGTAAAAGTGACAACCCGGTTACACCTATGTCGGTTATACACGACACATTAGCTGCTCAGTCGCTAATGCTGTGTAGTGCACTCAATCTAACACCTGATTCTGGCTCTGATGTTGTTTTATGTGATGTGAGAACCGGCTGCATTAAAGTTCCCCTACATAATGTATATCTTGAGACTGACAATGTATGAATTGGTGTCTATACCCAGCTTCCTGTAGACAGGGTTGAGTTTATTTTAGGGAATGATCTCACGGGTGGTCAGGTTTTTCCCGTCCTGTTGTTGTTGTTACCCCTGTCATAGATGTGAAAACTGATGTGTCAGCTCAATTTCCTGCTGCATTCCCTCCCTGTGTGGTAACAAGAGCTCAAGCTCGTAAAACTAAAGACGTTTTAGATTTATCCAATTCTTTTCTTCAGTTATATAACAATGGTATGACCGGAAATTTCTATACATGAGAGTGTGACAGAGGTACCCGAACTTACCATGCCAATTGGGCATGTTCAGTTGGCTGCTGTGCAAAGGGTTGACCCTTCCTTGGCTGCATGCTTTGCTGCAGTAGAAAACAAATCAGAAGTGCATAGTGAGAAGGGAACCTACTACCTTGATAATGATGTTTTGATGAGGAAGTGGGAGAATGGTGATAGTGTAATACAACTTTTTGTACCTGCCCGTTTGCATCCCCATATTCTGAGCTTAGCTTACGACCATGTCCTTGCTGGCCATTTAGGTATTCACAAAACCTACGAAAGGATTTTACGCAATCCTTGGCCTGGTTTAAAATCTGCTGTCGCAAACCTACTGCCAGTCTTGTCATGTTGTAAACCAACCAGAACATTCCTCCCACTCTGTTACATCCTATTTCTGTGTTAGGTGAACCTTTTAAATGTGTCATTATCGATTGTGTGGGTCTGTTGCCAAAGTATAAGTCTGGAAATTAATACATTCTCACCATTATCTGTGCTGCTATGTGGTATCCTGAGGCCATTCCATTGCGCACCATTAGAGCTAAAAACAAAAGTTAAGGAATTAATTAAGTTTTGTTCCACCTTTGGTTAACCTAAGATTATTCAGTCAGACCAAGGCTCAAATTTTACCTCTACTCTGTTTTCACAAATTCTTCGTGAGCTAGCAGTGAAACATCAGGTATCCAGCGCTTATCCCCAGTGTCAAGGCACACTAGAACTTCCACCAGACTCTTAAAACCATGCTGCGTGCATTCTGTGTGGAAACGGGCAAAGACTGGAATGAAGGTATATCGATGCTGATGTTTGCAAAACTGTGCAGGAGTCGCTAGGTTTTAGTCCAGCTCAGTTAGTTTTTGGACATACCGTGCATGGCCCGTTAAAGCTGTTAAGACAACAGTTATTATCAACAACCACGCCTCCTGTATCAATATTAGAATATGTGCAAAAAGTTTGTGAACGATTACATCAAGCTTGTGAAATTGCACGGAATAATTTACTGTCAAAACATGCCCAAATGAAAGATTGCTTTGACAAGCATAGTTGTACCCGTAGTTGTAGGCCGGTGATTCTGTATTAGTTCTTCTCCCTATTCCTGGCTCCGCTCTGCAAGCTAGATTTACAGGTTATCTTTTTTGTTATCAACATTTTTATTGAGATTTAGTTTCACTCAGAAACATACCACAATTCACAGTTCAAAGGAACTATGTACATACAGATGCCATGAAGCCGTCCACTTGTACAGAAAAAGAGAAGAAATAAAAAAAATAATAATAATAAATAAAATAACAAAAAGTCAGATAAGCATACAGAGGTACACATTTTTAGCCTATCCAGTAACATCACAGCAATATTAGTTAATAATAATAGTTAATAAAAATTAATAATAGTTTTTTGGCAGCAGTGCTCGCAGCTACTTTTCTGATGAGCAGTCAACGGAAGAGAAGAATCGTCTAACAATAGAAAAAGTAAGGGATCCTGAGGTATGTCTAAATGCAGAAAATCCAAAAGGACAGAACATACAAATTTCCAAAAATGAACCACCAATGGGCATTCCCAGAACATGTGTAAATATTAACCTATTAAGTTACTATTGCATAAATGTCAATTATCCAGAAAATCCAGGTAAAGAAAACTCTGCACTTAATTCCTGAAATTATTTAAGGCCATTATCACAATATATGTCATTCAGGCTTTAAAAACAAAAGGTTTGTTACCAGTACATAAATGATTATTGTGCCATAGTGGAGTAGTTTTAGTATATAGAAAAGGGCCACCTGTAATTTTCTCAACCTTTTTCCATGCATCAAGTGAATATTCAATAATTGGTCCGTAAGTTTTCTTTAAGGATTTTGGAAGACCTAAAAAGGGAGATCCTGTAAATGAATGGGATGAATAATATTCGCCTCCAGAGCCAAGAGATTAAGGAATCTGAATTAACCCAGGTTTTAATTCCCCTTAAATAGCTAAAAAGCTAAATTATATAGTTCAAAGTTAGAAAATGACAGGCCGCCATCAAATTTTTTATGCTGCATAGTTTTTAATCGGATTCTAGGTTTTTTCTTATAATAGTTTTTTTTTTAAAAATAGCTATATTAAGCACCTTGAAAAAGCCTTCAGGTGGTGGGAGAGGCAACAGAGAATAAAACATTTACCCTGGGGAGTATATTAATTTTAATTGTAGATATTCATCCATGTAAAGCTAAACACAAAGGGGACCACCTGTCTAGGTTCTCCTTGATCTTGTTTAAGAGAGTTTTATACAACTTATTTATTACAACTAGAAATAAGATGAATTGAGAGAAATACAGTAATACCCAAATATGTGAACTGTTTGACTATGGGAATAAGGGGAGGTAGACTATTAGATTCTTGTCTAGCTGCCTCATTCAGAGGCGTTAAAGCAGATTTATTCCAATTAATTTTATAACCTGAATGACTACCAAATATGTTGAAAAGGTTTAAACACTCGGGAACGGACACAGAGATATTAAAAACATAGAGCAAAATATTGTCAGCATAGAGAGAGATTTTATGCAAGGTATTCACACAGATAATGGGTTGTGTAGTTAAAGTTTGCCGTACAGTTTGCGCCAGCGGTTCCACAGATAAAGTAAAGAGCAAGGGCGATAACAGGCATCCTTGGCGGATGCCCCGTCCAAGTGGAAAAGAGGAGGATGCTAACGAGCCTGTAAGAACCTGTGCTGAACAGCAATTGTAGAGTGATTTAACCATTTTGATAAATCCCTGTCCAGCCTCTATATAATCGAGAACCGCCCATAGAAAACTCCACTCGATCCTATCGAAGGCCTTCTCCGTGTCCAGTGAAATGACCGCGGAGGAGGCCGGATAGGATCCGGATCTATGAATAATATGTAGAAGACGCCTAATGTTATCGGAGGCAAAACGACCTTTAAGCTCAACTAGTAGAGCATTGCGTTAACACTGCAAAGGTTGTGGGTTCGATCCCGGGGAAGGCAAGTCCTGATAAAAATATGTGTGTACCTTGAATTCACTGTAAGTCGCTTTGGATAAAAGCGTCTGCCAAATGAATAAATGTAAATGTAGTTTACAACTTTATCTATACATTTACTTAACCTGTGAGCTAAAGTTTTAGCAAATAGTTTAGCATCTGTATTTATTAAACTAATGGGCCGATAACTGGCACATTCTAAGGGATCTTTCTCTTTCTTGAGTAAAAGAGTTATGAGAGATGTGTTTTGGTCCCTGTGAAGGTTTCCATTTTCAATAGCAAAATTAAAAGAGTCAGGAATAAGTGGCGAAACTTTGTCCCAGATGGCGGAGATTAATTCAGGGGGAATTCCGTCACTGCCTGGAGCTTTATTTTTTGGCATGGCATGGAGTCTAGAGCCAGTTTCAGCTCATCCAATGATAGAGGGCCATTTAGCAATATCTTTATTGATTAATATCTTTGATTTGAGTATGCAAGATGCCATCCTTCTTTATAGTATGTATATTTGCTCTAGATTCCAGCTGTTTAATCCGTAGTGCTAATAATTTACTTGGTCTCTCCCCATTAAAGTAATAAGACTGCTTTGTATGATGCATAATAAATTGGGCTCTCTGTAGGAGCAACTCTTTTAACTCTGATTTAAGTGCATTTAATATTTTTTCTTTTCGTTGACAATATGTATTTTTTAGATCCTGTTCCTTGTCTTTGTAGCTCAATTCTATGGCCATTCCATTCTCCATATATTGCATACATTGACCTGTTTTAAAAAATCATTAAATAACTTTGAGGAGGCCTGATCAGAATGTGATATTTGAGATCTATCAATTACTGTATTGTGCACAGCATTGAAGTCACCTCCTATAACAAGACGATAGTCATTTAAACTTAGTAACATGCAGACGAGTCGCTGATAAAAAAAACACTATCATATTCATTAGGAGCATAAACTGAAACAAAAGCACATTTAATATTGGACCAAGTGCCAAATACTCAAGTAATGCGACCATCTGCATCACTTTTAGAGTAATGCATGGAAAAAGGAAGACGCCAGGCCATCAATATCAGGACCCCTTTGGATTTCTTATCAGAGGAGAAGGAAGCTAATTTATAATACCTATTTTGAAATCTGCGTACATCACAGGATTTCAAATGAGATTCTTGTATTAGTGCGACGGAAATCCGTTTAGTTCTTAAATAATCTAAACATTTGGTTCTCTTAATGGCGCTATTTAGGCCATAAGACATTACATTAAGACCCATGATTCAATCCGACAGCTGTACATTTTACTAAATAAGAAAAAAAATGTGGACTTAAAAGAATAGATCATGGCACCTGGGATTACAAAGGAACAACAAAAAGAACAAAATAAGAAGGCAGTAAGTAGAGAGTAACAACAAACTCTCTACCTGCCATCACAACAACCTCGTCAAGATACGTGGTCAACTTAACAGAGGATCGATCGAGTCTCAGGGCCAACCCGGTATATATAAAGTACTCAGCATAGCCGTGACATCAGTCTGTAAATCTCCTCCTGGAAATTAGGCACTGACATCTGTTAACATTGCCACCAGCATGCTGTCTCCTAATGGCTGAGGTTTAGCGAGCTCCTGTTGCTGGTCGATGTAAGCTTCTACTTCGGTCGGCGTTTGGAGAAGAGAAGTTGATCTGCGATGCGTCACCTTGATCATGGCGGAATAGATCAAGGAAGAGATCCCGTGTTGAGTAAGTCTTTTCCTAGACTGATTCATCTCGCGCCTTCTCATAGCGGTTTGGTTACTGTAGTTGGGAAAGAAGTTCAAGTTCAATTTATTTATAGAGTGCTTTTCACAATGGTACATTGTCACAAAGCAGCTGTACAAACATAAGCAAAATAGCAAAAGGTGTTTAAAGTAAACCTGAAATGAAACCACTTTAAAGTAAACAGATTTAAATAAGAAAAAGACAGAACACATTAATAAACATACAATCATGCACAGACAGAAAATGATGAAAAGTAACA
>JBAJNP010005059.1:0-14937 GCA_036877545.1 Yasuhikotakia modesta
TTGGCCAACAGAACCGTTTGTGGTCCAATAGAGGGCGCTATGGCCAAGCAAATGACCCGGACCCCTATAGCGCCCCTTAATAGCTGCTCTGGTTTATTATAGCAGAAGATATGTGGACCTATTTATTTTCATAACGTTTTACTTGAAATACAGTAACTTGCTTGATGTTTGTCAAGTAAATGTCTTTAATTTCTAATGCATTATGTTCTTACAACATAGTTCGTGCTGTTTATTCGATTTTCGGTCCGAAAACCTTTTTAAACCCAAATATTTGTATCCTCACTTTATATCTCCATTGGACTTGGCGAGTTTGCAGCGTTGTTAATGATTTCAGCTGAACGTTTTCGCATGTTTGACGTTTTAACTTTTGCGTTTCAACGCAAAAGCATTTGGTAGTTTTCAACGGCGATGCAGTGAAGCGTTCATCCTCAGCACAGATCGTTTCCAGCAGGGGTCAGTGCGCCAAATGCGCACCGCCGGCGAGCGCGTCCCACTGACCGTCAAACGCTCCAGACCGGCGCACCAGTTCGGTGCGCATTACCAGACCATTTGTGCCCTGTCACAACGGTAAGTTAACTTTCCTTAAAACCAGCATCTGTTTCTCTTTGGCTGTACATTTAAACAGACTGTTTGTGGCGTGAATGCGAAATAAAGAGGCTTAGCGCGTTATGCGCAGCACATATAATGATGTATGATGAGATAATGATGTAATATCTTGTATAGGATCAAAGGCATAATGCATATATAAATGCGGGATATGTAAACATGCCCTATATGATCCATTATGGAAATGCATTTTAATGGTGCAAGTTGTTTGATTTTAAACCTCGGGTTTATATTGAAGGCTGAACGTTTTGCATGTTGTTTTATATATGAGAGATGACATATGCGAACGAGCCGGTAAAGTTATTTGATCGTGCATCACATATGTACAAAAAACAGGGGTAGACAGACTTTCTCTTCCAAAACAAGAGAGTTTAATTCAATTTAAAGAGAAAGACGAGGTGCGTTTCAGGAAGTGACTTATAGTTATTGCGCTTTGTTTGGATGATCGGTTAAACTGATCGATGCAAGATTAGCGCCGTTAACATTTGTTTTATAAATTGTTATGCATTGTTTTATTTGTTACACAACTGCTTGCTGTTGTTAGAAACAGTCGCCGGGTTGTTGGTAGAGTCTTTATACCTGTTAGAAAAGGTAAGAACAGCCAATGAGCGTGTGCCACGTCACGCAGGAGTCTTTCGTCACGTTTACTTTACTTTTGTTTATCTTTTGATTAATAAATGATGTGGTTTTAGTTAGTCAAACAGCCTCCACAGAATCACAGAGAAACAAATATTGGGATGATCTGGTAAAGTCTTTCAGTTTGTGTTTCACTGGAACATTGATAGATTTGTAGATAAAATATGCTATTAGGGCATGTAGTGTTCATAATATATATTCAAATATGACATGTTATTCTAATAAGGCTTTCTAAAGTTGTATTTATGTTTTAAATGTGCATAAAGGTTTAATTGTAATGCATTGTATTAAATATACTGTATAATGTGCAAAAGCATTAAAACATTGTTCTGTGTTTGTTGTTTTAGACGTGGCCTTCAGCTGTTGCTGGTTGGTTATGACTCAATTCCAGATCTTCATCAATATCTGATTTGTGGATTCATCCTCTGGGCTGGACTATGTTTCATTTGATCAAAAAAGATAAAGACAAGGACAAGAATGGAGCGAAGAAGGAAAAGAAGGAAAAGAAGGAGAAGAAAGAACGGATGTCCCAGGCTGAGCTGAAGAGTTTAGAGGAAATGAGCGTGAGGCGAGGGTTCTTCAGTCTTCATCGCAGTAGCTCTAAACGGGAATCAAAGGGGAAGCTGGAGATTTCAAGCCCCATTCCAGTCAAAGTGGTGAGAAACCCAGAGCTCAGCCTGACAGACCTAGAGATCAAGAAGATTGGTGCTCAGGGTCACATGACCACCACAAGCTCCTCCAATAACCTTAAGGGTGAGCAAGACAGCCCTCGGTCATCTATCAAACAGAAGGAGGCCAAACTTGGCACCCCAACCAAGTTACACTCCCAGGTTGGCCAAATCATAAAACGGTTTTCTTTCACACAAAGGAGCAGAGAAGGAAGTCCCTCAGGGTCTGTTACACCATCAGGGCAGAACTCTGCCAATCCTTCTCCTCATGTTGAGGTCAAAGTTTTCAATCCACAGATCCTTAATACCATTCAACAAACCGCCAGTACTAAGAAGGTCCAGATTCCTGAGATAGAGGATAGAACATTCCCAGCGGACCTGCACTTGCCTGCTTTGATGCCTCCACAGGTTCCCGCACCCAGAGAGTTGGAACTTCAACGGCGCAACACAGGTGACTTTGGCTTTTCTCTGAGGCGCACCACTATGGTGGACCAGCGGCCCGATGGGTCACTCTACCGAAGGGTCATTCACTTTGCCGAACCTGGTGCTGGAAATATGGACCCAACCCTGGGTTTGGTGCCAGGTGACCGTCTGGTAGAGATCAATGGGCAGAACGTGGAGAATAAAAACAGAGATGAGATTGTGGAGATGATCAGGCAGTCTGGAGAGATGGTACGTCTGAAGGTTCAACCAATCGTGGAGTTGAGTGAGCTAAGCCGCTGCTGGTTAAGGAACACAAGAGGGCCGTACCGTGAGGTTTATGAGGTGAGTGTTGAAACTGTGATTCTTACAATTGACTAGTCTTTCATGCAAATGCCCTGAGGTAAACTGAAACCGTTTCTGGGTACATTATGTAGGTTTTAGATTGGATCAGCAACTTTTAAGGCGAGGGATCAGTTACAGCCTTGAGGTATTCTGTGAATTCAGAGAAATATTGTGGGTGTCATGGCTTTTGAAAAGGTTGTTCAGAGTTGTTGATGATGTCATCAGTATAGCGTTTCACAGAGATAGCTTGTGGGTTTGTCTTTTCTACCCATAATGTATCTGTATCCATTCAGAGTCCCTTTATAAAGGTTAGTGAAGCCCAGACTAGTTTGAGGTAAACTAGTGGCAAAGAAATAGTGACTTGACAGACTTGTCTAGATCTCAAAATGTATACTGTGCTGTTAAATAGAGAAATTTAGAGACAAATAAGTTTCTACACATTTTGGTTTTTGCATACCAGCCTGGTTGTGCAACCGTCTCTGTTCAAAATGAAGCATGAATTAATTTATGGAGACTGTACCTAACCAGTGAAGCTCTGGTGGTTCATTTGATGCTGAATGTTGGAGATAGCATTTGAAACGGATTATCTCTGTAATCTTATAGTAAATCATAAGGTCAGATGCTTCAGGGGAAGGCAGGCCTGTGACGTTCGTCTGTTTGTTGATGTAGTCATCTGTCATCACTATTCTTATGATAGTTCAAGACTTCAGCTGTCATTGTCTCCTAAAGCAAGCATGACACACTTGAATTCACGTAGGATGTCATAATGATTGTTGCAGTTACAACACACACACACACACATACATGGGTCTTGGGTTCCTTTAACCATATAATGGAAAAGAACTAGTGAAACTGTCTTTAATTGTAAGGTTGTGTTTGATTCAAACTGTTATATCTAGGAAATGTATTTTTGTTGGTCAAAATGTAATTTGTATTTATTTGAAAGTTGGTCAATTAGTTGAGTTGGTCAAATAGTTTATGCTGGTATAGCTGACATTTTGGAAATTATGAACCTTGAGACCACAAAGCTGCTTGTTAAACCATCATTAAAAGAGGACGTTTCGGTCAAGCCAATCACATGAGTGTGTTGTGGGTCACATGACCTCTTGCTGGCCTGAGTCAGTCATCAGTCCAGCTAAACCTGTTGTATTGATGGTTTGCTCATGTTTGAATGGGTGTGTACTGGTATATGTGATCCACGAGGACAGATGTGTGCAATGACACAATAAGTAACTCAAATAGCTATAAAATGTACTAAATTGTGTTGTTTTTTGTCCTAAATAATGCAAAAAGATTTGTGTGAGGGTTAGGTTTGGGGAGGAGTTGGGATGAAAAATGTCTATGGAGATATGCAAGTTTATGTGTGTGTGTGTGGCTAGGGATCCTAGCCTTTACACACTTTCAGCTAATGGATAACCAGAGCAATTTTAGTGTCAAAGTCTGTGTGTTGTTTTAGATCGCCACCCATATGGAATTGTTAGAGCTTTAAGTTTGTGTGTTACTAGCTAAAAAAAAAGTCAAATAGTTAGTGGCAATTATCAAAATGAAAAAGGATTGCTCTGTTTATCAAACATAGTCCTCTGTTTTCTCAAAAGAAAATTGGCAAACTCTCTATACAGTATGTGTTTTGTGTACATTTTCTTCCAGCAGTAGTTAATGCATTAGTTAACAGATGTTTATAGTAGTTGTTTATATGCAGAAACATGTATGCAGCCTAGATTTTGCCTCTGGGCTAATTTGACTAGACAACAGGCAGAAATGAAACAGTCAGACGAGAGGTTGAATATCTGGGGCATTTATAAGTAGACTGTTCTAAGATAGGTCATCTGGTTTTTACTAGTACCTGTTAACAAGCTCCAGTAACACACACAATCTTAATTCTTATTACCAACATATAAAATAAGTGTCATCAGATGCTGATGTCATCAGGGCAGGTGATCTAACCAGCTTTTGTAATGAACTGAAAATGTACCTTTTGTGAGAGGCTGCCCAGTTTACAGAGATCCACTGGGATCCACTGGGATTTTAACTGCCCCACTTTGTTCCATTCTCATTCAGTACAGAAAAAGACATGACACATTTGGGATTGGCCTAGAAGCAGTTACTTTAAATAAAGATTCAGTTTCTGCTGAAATCTAGACTGGGCCACTGTGGAGGGCTGCGTGTGTTGCTTGTTCAGATGGATGGAAAATATGTTGTGTGTGTATATTGTAATGTAAGGTATTGTGTGTCACACACACATTAATAGTTAACAATTAATAGTGAATAATTTGATTAAATAATTAGCAGAGATAGTAGCTGCTCTTATGTTGTAGGATGTTTGTGGCTTCATGCCAACAGAATGTCAGGCATTCCGCCAATCACATTGCAGCTCCGGATGTGACTGGAACTACCTGTGATTTTCTTAACAGGTTTGAATGCTAGTTACCAGACAAGTTTTAGCTGCATTTCTGTGAAAATAACCACCATATCACTCTTACACCCTTTCCGGCCCTCTTAACTGAAGAACTGAATGAATCAATGCGGTTTTTATTAGTCTTTTGTGTGTGACTGTCAAGTCTTCTGGGAGCTTTGATGGCTTCAGTGAGTTTTCTTGAGAAACAGGGGAACTAGACTGGCATGATTTAAAGGAGTCATATCATGGGAAACGTTTTGTTTTGAGCTTTTAAAATTACAGTTGAATGCACTATGCAGTTTTACTGTTACATTCAAAATACAAAGCCTATTAATCTGCAAAAACCACCCATATTTGTTTTTCAACACCTATTCAGTATTCAGCGACTGGACCCGCCCTGATGAGCAACTATGAACTGCTGAGTTCAAAAGTCCATATTGCAAAAAGGTTTTGCACAAACCTTTGTGTTGCATGTTAGCTGAACCACAGTCATTAAAGCTAAAAGTTTTAAGTTCATGTTAGCTGATTGTGATTCACAGATTATGTCAGTCTCACAGTTTGTGCAAAAATATTTGTGCAATAAACTGCATACAAGATCTTTTGACTAACATAAATAACAATGTTTTAAAAGTGTTGCGTCATTCACCTCAGAATGTTTGCTAACGTTCTTTTAAAGTTATGCAGTTATTTTAGAAGAACATTTATTTAATGTTATATATCAAAAATGACATTCTTAAATTGTTGGTGAAATGTCAAGAGGAATCAAAACTAGTTCTTAACCAGTCAATTGTTCTCTTCTTAAAAAATTTGTTTTTTCTTAACAATAACCCCCAGTATTTCTGCAGAAACTGTCCTGTACTGTTTGTTTGTTTTTTCTGCCTTTTTTGAAAGGGTTTGGCAACCCGCAGACTATGAATGCCTTCTGAACGCTCTGAAACAATTCACCAGTGAATGGCTTCATTAACTAGCGTTGGATTAGATTAGATTATGTAATGGATTAACTTGGCTGCACATTACCAATGAACACAGGAAGTGTCTGTCCACTGTCACCAACGTCTGGGTCTCTTTCATCTTCTCTGTTATGTATCTGTTTTCTCTGACTTTTTCCTGGCTGGTGACCCAGAAGTCTTTCTTTGGCTGTCAGCATCCCACTGGTTCTGTCTTGAGGTTGAGAGGTCCAGCAATGAGTCTAATGTTGGCGCTGGTCGGTGGACAGACTTGGCCCTCCATGGGGGTCCAGGAAGTGGCTTCAGCGAGGGCCAGAGGCTGATAATCAGTCCGGTTTGGATTGCTGGTTGGATCCGAAGCTCGCTGTGAAACCCAGCTGCTGTTTTTGAGCTGATTTGCGCTGGTATTTGGCAGACGGACTGTGTGAAGCTGTTCTGCGTTTAGCATGTTTTGAGCTCTAACTGAGGGCATTTAGGCAGTTGACACGAGATGGTTTCTAGCTCTGCCAGTTACTTAAAAGCAACCAGTTAGTTACTTCTTTTTATCCTGGACATATGTCTGCTGGCCAATCAGATCCTTGGAATGTCTTCTTTTAAAGACACTTTTCTAATGTCAACATTTAGCATGAGGTGTGTGTTGTAATCTGTTATGTAACATCGGCACTTTCCACAAAGTCACTTTATCATGATGTAAATGGGATGGAAATCACTACAAAAGCAAGAGGAGGCAAGACCTGACACGCCGCTGTTATCCGACGACGCCTTCCGGATGTTTTTCAATGAGAGAAACATCCGTTTTTTGGCATCTGTACAGGTCTGTGGAGCAGGTGTTTAAATCGGTCCTGTCCTATTGTACGCCTGGCCCATAGTCATCAGACACTGTTGTGAAGAGGGTTTCTTGTCTTCAAAGTCCAGGAGAAAGTGGTCTAATCTTGCCCCTCTTGATCTGATGTTTTATGTGGTTCATTATATCTTAAATGTCTTAAATGTGACACTTACAATCCTACCTGCTGTCTTCTGCTATCCTACATTTGATAAAAATGGGTCATTAATGTGCAACAAATTAAAGTTTTTGCAAATAATGGATTAGCAAGAACGGCTAAGAATAGATCATCCGGGCTTTAAAAGAGGGTGGTGCTACAGTTCATCACCATAGCAACAAGTAGGGTGCTAGGCGGGGCCTAAATAGTGTTTAGACCTCCCACTGTTTGAAAGTGTGTACAGGTTAGGGACTTTACTTTTTTCTGGTATGTGTATGTTTACATGTATATGTATAATACAGACCATGTAGTTCCACCCCTTTCTAATGCTCCATAAACCAATAAACAAATGTTATACAAGTTGGAGGGAAATCTTAACTCTTTGAATAGCATTGTAAGTTTTGCTCATTGAACGCACTAGAATTACTCTCATTGAAAACAGGCATTAGTAAAAGGAAATTTCACTTCCTAGAAAGACCACACAGATTTCCATCAACACAAAGGAGTTAATTAGATTACGGAGCCCACCACATCTACGGAAAAGAGGGGCCATTGTATCCTGTATGCCCACCAGATCAGAAACGTCAGTTTGGCTGTTTTATTCCTCCAGGCAAAAATTATACATTAGAAAAGTAATTGCACGCCTGTCTTCAGAAAGCCACACAAGCATTCATCTCCAAAACAATGGGTGAGATCAGATCACTAACCTTTATTATGAGCAGTAATAATAGTGATGCCCACAGTTTGCCCTTAGCAAACACGACAAATGAAGCCAGGCCAACAGAACTTAAGGTATATTTTCATTTATAGGTGAACTTCCATAATTTCTTCCTGTATGACAACTTCTGCTTCTGAGCTACAGAACATAAGACATTTTCTTTTACAATGGTAATCAGAAAACAGTGGCACCCCCTCACTTCCATTATATGGACACAAAACCACTGAGGCATTTTTCAAAGTATCTTTTTTTGTGTTGCATAGATGAAAAGCGTGAGGATGAGTAAATGATTCAAAACTTTATTTTGGGGTAACTATTCTTTCACAAATGGTGTACGCAAGCCTCCCTCTGGTGGATGTGTGAGGAACAGCATCTATTTTTATTAAAACGTGTGGCTTCCCTCTTGTGGATGGATTTATACTTTAAGTGAGTTAGTGAGTGAATTGAATTGTGCTGGATTTTGAACAAAAGCGACTAGCCCTTTTATTCTCATTGGTCATTTCTGTTACAAATGAATGAGGCGTCTGTATTTATGGTGGAGCGAATGGGGTGTATAGTTATTTATAGCCTGGGTGTCCTGCAGCAGCTGTTGTCCCTCAACCACCCTCATCTTCTGTTTGTCGCGCTGGGCCTCGTGTTGAGCTTGACTCAAGACGTCCATGGATGTGTATTTAACACCTGCTTCTCATAGCTGAGGGCTCTGACTGCTTTGTGTTGTACAGGTAACAGAGTAAGAGTTTTCAGCCAGCAGAACAGACGGTTGTGTGTGTGTGTGTGTGTGTGTGTGTGTGTGTGTGTGTGTGTGTGTGTGTGTGTGTGTGTGTGTGTGTGTGTGTGTGTGTGTGTTTGTTCTCTGAGGCCTTTTCGCTTTCACTCTATTAATAGTGAATGTTCTGGCCTGTCATGACGGCTCGGTTAGAAACAGCAGCAACCTGCTGTTCATCTGAACCGTGTTTTTAACTTTTATACTGATAGTTTTCTTACATCAAAATTTGTCAACATTGTTTGTGAGTTAATTTAATAATTTGCTTGTTTATAACCAGCAGTGGTTGGATGAGATGTTTTTAAATGGTTCACCTCATGGTAAATAATGACAGAATTATTAAACCTGTT
The DNA here is from genome assembly GCA_036877545.1 of Yasuhikotakia modesta. NCBI lineage: Eukaryota > Metazoa > Chordata > Actinopteri > Cypriniformes > Botiidae > Yasuhikotakia > Yasuhikotakia modesta. The sequence continues at coordinate 8,829 of JBAJNP010005059.1, forward strand.
ACTGATTTGTGATTTTAATCAGATTCAGCACTGAAGGTTTTTAGGGGAAATCTGACACAAATACTGATTATTTGATATTGATTGTTTGATTAAAAATTGATGAAATGCAGAGTCACATTAAGGCCTGATTTATGTTATGAGAATCAACACTGAAGGGCTAAATGTTAAAACTTCTCTTGTTTCCATTTTCTCCTAACTGAGTTGACCTCCATCCCTCCTTTGTCTAGCAATTTTTGCACCTGTTTACCTCAGAGTCCTTGTACCCCCAAACATCGATGAAGAAGACCTGCTGATCTCTTCTTCTCTTCTCCTTTCTTCTTCTCTGCTCTTCTTACTTGTAGGTTCTACCTGCTGAGCTGTTTGTCTCTTAATGGCTTTCTCATCTCGTTTCTCATTTTGGGAGAAGAAGGAAAGTATAAATTCATATCTGTCCATCGTGTTTTTGAATGTTTTCATGCGACAGCTGAGTTGAATGTTAGTTTGATTTGTTTAATGAATGAGACAGGTCACATTCAGCAATAACCACCAAAGTCTGATCTGTGGTTTAACTTCCTCCCCACAGGTGAAAGATGAAAATGTACCAGGCACAAAAAGCTCCAGTGTAAGTTTTTGAGGTTATAAATGTTCATTTCAGATGGGTGTCTGATCTGAGGTCAGTCGGCTCACGTGACTCAGCAGAACTGTTATTGAGTAACGTGGTTTCATCTTAAACACAAGTTTAAGTGTGTTTACTTGGCTTTTCTCCTCAGGAATGATAAAGACGAGGTTTAGATGAGGAGCGTTTGTTTGTTGTTGAATTTTCTGGACATCTGTTAAGCTACAGCTTCACTATATCTGTAATTATGGTATGAAGAAGGTTTCTGTTTTTCCTTTATTCAGAAAAAACGAGTTTTTTTTAACACAAATATTGTTTCATGTTTCATTGGTTGGTTTGTTTGGTTAAAAGGAGACTTTTATGCCATGATGTTAAATGTGGGCTTAAATAATAAGTAGTTATCATTCTTAAAAGTGAAGTTGACTAGAAAGGATGTTTATGTAGTGCTGCTGTACTCCAGTGGGCTGTGCCTGTTGACATCACGCTCTGCCCCGTTTCTCCTCCAATCGCTGCTGTTGTGGGAGGGGCAGCTGAGGGAGAAAGGACAGGGAAGGACCACGAGAAGGATGCTGTGCTGAAGATGTTTGTGTATGTGTCTGAAGCAAACGTGTGAGGTTTGCAAGTCATCATGGAGGTGCAGGACTGGAGTGTCCGACGCTCCCAGAGCGCCGCTGTCGCTCACAGTCACACAAGAGACGCTCTGCACAGCTGGAGAAGCACCAGCATTATCACCTTCAGGATAGACATGAAGGTCTGTTTTATTGCTCTGCTGTAGAATATTTGAGCGTATTTGCTCTTTAAACTGTCGTTTTGTGGATAAAGGTGGTTGTAAAAATTCAAACATGTTTACAAACTTCTACATGGTTCTTGGTTGTTCAGTGTGTGTGTGTGTGTGTGTGTGTGGGAGAGAGAGAGAGAGAGAGAGAGACTATTTCAGGGCTGTCAGCCAGTGTTGTGCTGCAGAGATCTTCATTACTGTGTTTGTCTGTTAAACTGCCTGACTGTGCTGAGGACTGAACTTTACCCGATCACTGGAACAAAGGGTTTTATTTCACATTAACTGAGCTTTCAGTACTTTCAGAATTTGCTGCTGGGCTGGAGCGTCGGTCCTGTCTGATATTCAGAACAGCACCCATCTGAAATCTGTCATGTGGAAGTTGTTGTAGACAATAGGAGAATATTGTAGGTTTTCTGAATTATGAGGGATGGAAACCTCAGTAGACCTTCAGTGCTGTAATTTTGTCTCATTTTGTGGTGACCTCTGTACTTGTGTGTGTTCTGGGTTGCGTTAACAGTCAGACAGTGAAAACGGTCAGTCTGGTGCAGAACCATCGATGGCACCCAACATACAGCGTTCACCAATCGTGGAACAGAGAAACGGTGGTGCCACCAGTGGGCGTAGTGTCAGTTTGGAGTCTGACCCGTTTGCCAGGAGAGGGGTAAATTTGGCACAGAGGGTTACTCAGAAGACAGAGGAAAAGCCCACCTCAGCCACTTCAGTTCCCAAAGCAGCGCGTCCCATGCTAGCTGGCAACATGGAGGAAGGCGATGATCTCTCATTTGGGCTGACCAGCCTGATGGGTCGAGCAAGAACTAAAGAGCATCGCTCTCGTTTGAGGGCTGAACGCAAAGAAATGCAGGTGGAAAGTCAACAAAGGAAAGATGAAAATGAGACGCCCCCTGAGGAGCCAAAAGAGGAACCCAAAGCATCCACCATCAGTGCTGCATCAAGCCCACCGGCCCATAAAGCTGACCCTCTTGCCCCTCCTGTAGGCTTTTTACCTCCTAAGCCCAATTCTTTTACCCCTTCCTCTGGTGTTGCCCCAACTTCTAAGCCCAACCCATTGGCTCCGCCCACTGGGTTTATCCCAGCTCCTAAACCCAACCCTTCCACTCCATCCATGTCCAAGCCTGACCCCTTGGCACCACCAGTGGGTTTTATACCGACCCCAAAGCGAGACCCATTTGCTCCAGTGGCAGGGTTTATCCCCAAGCCCAAAGGTGACCCACTAGCACCCCCTGCAGGCTTTATTCCTGCCCCACGGGTCACAGCTGTTCGAAAGCCAGAGGTACAAACTGCATGTGTTGTTAAATGCTTGTCTAATGCGTGTTTGTTCAGCAGGACAGTGCTGTCAGCTGAGACGTGCACGAAACCAAATATGTGAGACTGATCTAACGTTTCATCTGGTCTAACACTGTTGTGTTAAGCACAATTTGAATGCTGTTTTTAACCCAATGAAGAGGTAAAACTGGCTGCGATGTGCAATAACAGAGCATGTACTCTTATTGACGACACTAAAAACAGGCTAATACTGGATTAGTGCTGATCATGAGACTTCTACACGTTTTGAACTCTTAGTTGTTGCACCTGAGGTTTGTGGTGTCAGGATTGGCTGTTTCAGTGCATGTGAGGTTGATGTACATGTCAGAGGTTTTTGGCATAGTTGTGGAGTTTACATGCTTCCGAACTTCATCTGCTGTGTCTGTCAAGATAAAGGCAGGATCAAAACCTTCTGCTGCTCCGGCCGGGAAGCTTTCATCCCAGAATTCCTCTGCTGCCACCCAACAGGTGTGTGTCCCACAAACCCTGTGTGTTACTGGAAAACAGATGTGTAGAAGAACAAGTGTGAAATGGATCTAAAACTGGTCCGGTTCAATCTGTCTAGCACTGACCCTGTCTGATTCCATCTGTAGGGGTCTCCAGTGATGTCCACCCCAGAGCAGAACTATTCTGCAGTTAAAACACCTGTAACCACAGCTTTCTTTCCTTTCTTTCTTTCTTTCTTTCTTTCTTTCTTTCTTTCTTTCTTTTTTTGCTTCATTACATTTCTCTTGCCCTGCTAGCATTTTACACTGTTGCACTATTGCTTTGGGATTTGTATATTTCACTTTTCCTAAAAATGTTCCTCCTGCTTTTTTGTTTTTCCTGGCCCTTTCCAGGCCAAGGCAGCCGAGGACCCTGTGGCAATCTTGCAGGCCGCCCATGAAGCTGCCAGTTTATCTAAGGTTTGGCCACTGCTCTGCCTGTCTGAAATGTGTCCTCAGTAAAGTATTGAAGTATATTGTACTGTTATTGGCGTGTCATCAGCTCTTAGTTTTGTGTGTGTCATTTTGGGTTTGTGTGTATTTAAGAAACCAATACAAAACAATTGGTTTCAAGCTTTTTGCATTTTTGTTGTTATTGTTTTGATGCTGTGTGAACTGCAATAAATGTTGTAGTGTGTGTCTCATCTGTGTTGCTGTGCTGTAATTTTGTTTGGTTGTTCACAGTTTGTGTTGACATGTACTGTGTGATGCTGGAGCTATTTTATTGTAATGATGTTACAAAACAGTGTTTGTAGCTCTCAGACCCTCAAACATTGACATTCTTTATCTCTTCCTGTTGCAGGTGAAGACAGAAGAACAGCTTGTTGCAGAGAAGGCCTGGTACAACACTGAGAAAGTGTGGCTAGTCCATAAAGATGGCTTCTCTCTGGGTTGGTATATTATCATAATGCTAACTTATAGAACAACATTGTATGGGTCATTATTATGAAAAGCTTAGCCATGTTTACCTGAGACTTTATGGTAGATCTTGTTTTATCTGTAAAGCCATGCAGCTGAAGACAGAGGCAGGTTCTCTTCCAGACGGGAAGCTGAAGATCAGACTGGAGCATGATGGGACATTACTGGAGGTTGATGAGGATGATGTGGAAAAGGTTTGTGAAGTTCTTTGCAAAATTCGACAGTCAAAACCCAAGAAACCTGTTTGGTTACATCTGTTTGTCTCCGTCCGCCAGGCGAATCCTCTGTCGTATGATAGAGTGGAAGATCTCTCCTCACTTCTCTACCTCAATGAGTCCAGCATCCTTCACACTCTACGCCAGCGTTATGGTGGAAATCTGATCCACACCTACGCTGGACCCAACCTGCTGGTGGTCAACCCTCTCAGCACTCCTGCCATGTACTCTGAAAAGGTACAAGTCCCACCAGAGATCTTAAACTTGGAGTGTCTTTGCTTGGAGAAGATAGTGAGATGTTCTGTCGTTCTTATTAGGTGATGCAGATGTTTAAGGGCTGTCGGAGAGAAGAAACGGCTCCTCATGTCTTTGCCATCGCTCAGTCTGCATATCGTCAGCTGTTGACAACACGCCAGGACCAGACCATCGTAACACTGGGCAGAAGCGGAAGTGGAAAGTCCATCAGCTGCCAACATCTCCTGCAGTACCTGGTCACCATCGCAGCCGGCAGTGGAAAGATTTATTCCGGTGAGGAAGAGGAACTTCTCAGCAGGCATCTTCGGCATTCCTGGTGTTTCTATTAACCAGGAAACTCACTTTCTCCACAGCTGAGAAATGGCAGGCGGTCTACACGGTCCTGGAGGCATTCGGGAACTGCAGCACGGTCTTGAATGGGAACGCCAGTCGCTTTTCCCACATTGTTTCTCTGGACTTTGACCAGGCAGGGCAGGTGGCTTCAGCATCTATTCAGGTAGGCTGGCTGATTGCTCATAATTATCCATGAGGGCAGTGCTCAGTTTGTCTCTGATTGGTTTACATCTTTTATGTAGACAATGTTGCTGGAGAAGTTCAGGGTGACCAGACGACCAGAGGCGGAGTCGAGCTTCCATGTGTTTTACTATCTGATGGCAGGAGTGGATGCATCTTTAAAGTGAGTGAGAAGACAATTAATGTATTTCTAAGTATGCTTCACTGGAAAGTATGCAGTAGTTTAAGTAAACATATAAACATACTTACCCAGTGCCCACCTAGACTAGCTTAGACCAGCAAGACACCCAAATTTAGTTTAAGAAGTGGTGGGAAAACATTGCCTCAATATTTCCTCAACAAAAGTAATATTTGTATCTTGCAGGACTGAACTTCACTTTAATCACTTTGCTGAGAACAGCGCGTTCGGGCTTCACCCTCATTCCAAGGTTGGATTTGATCTTCTCACTATCATGATGGCAAAACTACATTCACTCAGTCACTTACACAACATCTTTATTTGGTTCCCCAGACTGAAGACAAGCAGAAATCTGCCCAGCAGTTCACCAAGCTACAAGCTGCCATGAAGGTTCTTGGTATCTCCTCTGAGGAGCAGAAAACCTTCTGGCTGATTATAGGAGCCATATACCACCTTGGCGCAGCAGGAGCCACCAAAGGTAAAACCATGAACCGGAGGAACAGAAGATATGTTCTCTGTTTAATGGGGTGTATTATAACTTTTGTCCACTAAGTGTCAGAAGAGCCTTTCTGATCATGTGACGCTGAAGCCTTTTGCTCATTGAGCACTTAGGAACAAGTGGCATGTGTTTGTGTTTAATATGTTTACTAAAATGCATAATTTAGTCTTCAGTAATTATCACAGTTTCTCTGTGTATAACAGTTGTTGTTTTTGTTTAATCATTGTGTAATCGTTTGTTTTCATTGCATGTTGTTGTTGCATGCTGCCTCCATAACACAGAGACGGATGCAGGTAATCTCTCTCTCTCTCTCTCTCTCTCTCTCTCTCTCTCTCTCTCTCTCTCTCTCT
>JBAJNP010005059.1:14954-30508 GCA_036877545.1 Yasuhikotakia modesta
TGTTTTGCATCTTAGGGCTGCTTCATTCTTTCATATTTGCTCTTGAGTCTGTGCGTTTCTGATGTTGATGAAAATGTTTGTTTTCTTTGATCATCAATCCAGGTGATGAAAGTTTCTCCTTGTTTTCTGCAAACTTGACAAGAGATCTTTCAGTCGCTGTAAAAGTTATTGTAGTTCACCAGGTTTGTACTTGGTAACTGTTTCTTCTCATGTTTGACCACAGCGGGCCGCAAACAGTTTGCTAGGCATGAGTGGGCGCAGAAAGCCGCGTATCTCCTGGGCTGCTCTTTAGAAGATCTCTCGTCCGCCATCTTCAAATCACAGAACAAGGGGTCCTTGCCTCGTTCCTCCGGCGTCCGACAGGGCACAGATGACACGGATAACTCAGGTACCAGAATTTTGTTAGCCTTCCAAAACATGCTAATTTTTAAAATTCTTCTTGCTTTGAAAACAGCGTTATGTTTTGTGTTTCAGCATCTAAAGCGACAGCAGCTGAATGTTTGGAGTCCATGGCATCCGGTTTATACTCAGAACTTTTCACTCTCCTGGTGTCTCTGATTAACAGGTTAGAGAACGTTTGGAACCACAGTGCAGTCAGAACCTGTCTCACACAGACTAAACACTCATTGCTGTCTGTTTTTCTGTTCTCAGAGCTCTGAAGTCCAGTCAACACTCTCTGTGTTCTCTGCTGATCGTGGACACGCCTGGATTCCAGAACCCTCGTCAGGTGAAGAACCAGCGCGGTGCCACGTTTGAGGAACTCTGTCATAATTACACTCAGGAACGTTTGCAGATGCTTTTTCAAGAGCGAACATTCGTACGGGAGCTTGAGCGTTACAAAGAGGTACAGTTCCAGTTGTATTTGAACAGTGGTACTGAGAACATTGGCTAATGTTACTAAAAAGTTTTGTCAACGTTATCAAAACCGTTCTTGTTCGTAGATGTTAGTTGAACTTTTTTTTTGTCCAAAAATGTTTTTATGACCAAGCAATAATGTTAAACGTTTTGGAACGTTCCCAGAACATTTTATTACTTCATGGAAACATTCTCAATCATTCTAGGAGAACATCGAGATCACGTTGGATGACCTGGAGCCCAGCCCTTCTCGATCAGTAGCTGTGGTAGATCAGTCTTCCAGTCAGGCCCTGGTAAGATGTCCATCCAGTGTGAATGAATCAACTGGATTCACTGGGAATGAAGTGGCACTGTGGTGGTCAGACCTACAGCTGTCCTCTAAAGTTCTGTTGTGTGATTACTGCAATACTGAGGATAATTAGTTAATGATTCTTTCTGGTTTTACTTTTGTTTGTAATAGACAATATTTAACTTTTGACTGTAATGACCATCTGCCTGTGCAGAGGGTCAAATTTAATCCAATATAATGAAGCACAATAATTGGTCAGTTTGTCACAAATTGGATGACAAACAAGTTTTACTGCAGCCTTTATTAACGTGTGTGTTTGTGTGGCTCAGATACGCACTCTGTCCCGGACAGATGAAGCAAGAGGTTTGTTCTGGCTGATGGAGGAAGAGGTTTTGCAGCCGGGAGGGTCAGAGGACACAGTCCTGGAAAGACTGTTCAGTTACTATGGACCTGCAGAAGGAGAGAGCAAAGGTCTCTCTCTCTCTCTCTCTCTCTCTCTCTCTCACACACACACACACACACACACACATACATTTGTAGCTATATTTGCACACTTACACATACAACCAATATGTGTTGTTTTGCTGCAGGTCCTACAGTGCTGCTAAAGAGTGAAAACTCGCATCACTTCCTGCTAGGCCACAGTCACGGGACAGACTGGGTAGAATATGACACAAGTGGTTGGCTAAACCTGGCCAAACTAAACCCCACCCCACAGAACGCAGCCAGTCTCCTGCAGAACACTCAGAAGTAAGACCTACCCACAATCCTTTGTGTCCGTCACTTCATAAATACTAACAACTGAACAGCTCTGTGTTTTAGGCAGTATTGAATTGCTTCTTATTCCTCTGAGCAATTAAGAATACAGAGTGGTCATTTCTCTTGTCGACAGGAAAAGCATCAGCGCGATGTTTGCGGGCCGCTCCAGCAGCGCTGCGGTTCTGACCGGATCCATTGCAGGACTGGAAGGCGTCTCTCAGCTTGCTATGCGTCGGGTCACCGGCATGAGGAAGACCTTTACTACAGGCATGGCTGCCGTGAAGAAAAAATCTCTCTGTCTTCAGATTAAACTTCAAGTGGTGAGATCTTCCCGAAGGGTTCCTTCACTGTGCACTCTTATCTAATGGGAATGTTCTTGGAATGTTAGCTAAGAAACGTCACCATGCTGTATTAGTTACAATATGTCACAATTCATATTAACATAAGCATCGATTTTGGCCCTAGTGTTAACTTCTAAACAGAATTCGCATTGTGCACAGGAATAATAATATATTGTTCTGTTTCGTTCAGGATGCACTGCTGGATACAGTCCAGAGATCCAGAGTTCACTTCGTTCATTGTCTGTTACCCCGAGCGGAGCCCCTGCGGGTAGCCGGGTCCCCGGAGACCCCCGGGGAAAGCTGTGACCCCGGACACATGCAGTTAGATGTAGCTTTACTCAGGGCTCAGATCCGTGGCTTTAAACTGCTGGACAGTTTGAGGATTTATAGACAAGGTGAGAAGGCAAAGCATCAGAATAGGCCAATAAGCTTCAGTTTTGTTGTCAGCGTAGCGAGAATTAACCAATGAACTGAATCCTTGTATGTCGTGTGCAGGTTTCCCTGATCACATGGTCTTCTCTGAGTTCCGGCGACGCTTTGATATTTTGGCCCCTCATTTGACCAAGAAACTGGGCCGAAACTACATTGTGAAGGATGAGAAACGAGTGAGTCATGACAGAAATGAGGAATGACAGAAATGAGGTTTTAAACTTGTTGCGCTGTTGTGTGGTATTAGTGTCAGAGATGGAAATGAATTCTGGGTAATTGTGGACTATTGTGTTGTTGTAATCAAAAACCCCAACTGGGCCTCTGACTAAAACAGACAGAAAAATGTATTAATTGCTGTGGGCTTTAGTCTTCACTAAACACTCAAACGTACTGCAATTATCAGCTTGAAAAATGACTGTCCAGGGGCCCTAATCACATTTTGAATCTGTGGTTTGGTAAAGGGGAGATTTTATTTAAAACAAAAAACAAACTGTTTTGTTTCCCTGTGTGTGAAACGGGAAACAGGGAATAATAACAGGGACTATTCTCAAAACGTTGGCTAATGTTTTCTCAAAGTTATCAAGACAGGGAGGTAGAACCGCATTCTCCAGTGTCTCAGAGGAGGGTCATTCAAAACAAACAGCCTGTTCTGTGAGCGGTCGGTTCCCATTTAGTGCTGTAATCTAGACAAGGCCATTCAGATAGATGCAGTTCTGCATGAGAGACTTTAAGGACTGTACAGCAGAGAGTAACTGGTGCATGTTTTCTGCAGATCTACAGAGATTTTGTGAACCACAGGTGTGAGTTAAAAGTGTGTGTGTGTCGTTACAGGCCGTAGAGGAACTTTTGGAGTCCCTGGAACTGGAGAAGAGCAGCTATCACATGGGTCTGAGCAGGGTATGCACACACACACACACACAAACACACACACACACACACACACACACACACACACAAACACACACACACACACACACAAACACAATTCAGTTTGCTCTGTCACACAGGTGAGTCTAGTTTTAAATTACAATGCAGGAAACATGATCTTATGTTATTGTCCCAGTTACACAAGTATTCTACTTGATACGATATACTTACATACTAAGTATCTAATATAACACACTCTATTTTTAGTGTTGCTACAAAAGATTAGCTTGACTGTAATGTTTGGTACTGTTTTAAATTAGCAGCTGTCTGTAGTTGCAGCACTGTTGTTGTTTTTTCTGTCCATTGCTGCATTGTTTTGTTGACTGCGTGCAACAAACCTCAGTCCCAGTGTGTGTTGTTGTTTGTTTGCGCATTACGTGTTTCTTATGCTACGCCGCTAATCAGTCTAAACAGACACTGACATGCTGCGGTTTAATCCCATCAGCTGGGACTGAAGACCCCCAAAAAACAGAAGTGTGTGTAAACAAGCCCCCCCCTCACACACTCCTCAAAGAACAGGGATTTATTGGACCGTATTAGAAGTCGGAACAGTCTGTAATTATTCTGCGGCAGACAGAATTGTCTGCAGGATTTGCGGATGCTGAAATGCCCTCCGAAACGAATTACAATGTACAAGAGGGTTCATGAAGAGTTTGAACGTTAAAACGCAACAATTTACACGCTGACATCACCCGTTAATAAGTTCTGCTAATGCAGTTTCACATTATAATAAATAAACTCCAAAAACGTGTTAAGTGGACATTGATTGAGTTTGTTCTTACAGCCTCAATGTAACCACAAAAACACACAGTACTTTATTATTTTATTTAAAAAGTTAGTCAGTCAGTAAGAATTGTGTGTGTGTGTGTGTCAGGTGTTCTTCAGGGCTGGAACGGTGGCCAGACTAGAAGCTCAGCGAGATGAACACACCAGACGTAACATCACGCTGTTCCAGTCGACCTGCAGGGGCTTCCTGTCACGACAGGCCTTCAAAAAACGCAAGGTATGAAATGTCAACATTAATGTGCAGTGACAACCGCGTTCTTTGGTTGCTGTAGCAATCTATGACTTAGATCCACAGTTAAATGTCATTTTAAAATAATATTTCTAATTTTTTTTATCTCAAAAAGCTACATCACAGCTTTTATGTCTTTTCAAATGAACGTTGATCTTTTCATGCCAAGCTGTTATTGCACTTTCTCTCTCTCTCTCTCTCTCGCTTTGTCTCTCTCAGATACAAGACTTGGCCATCCGATGCATCCAGAAGAACATTCAGAAGAACCGTGGTGTGAAGAACTGGACCTGGTGGAAGCTCTTTACCAACGTACGACCTTTAGTGGAAGTTCAGCTCACAGAAGAACAGATTCGAGGAAAAGACGTAAGTGTGCTGAAGACTCTTGTTGCGTCAGTGCTATAGTTCGGACATCTCTCAATCTAGCCTGAAAGTTAACAAACTCTTATGTCTGATAGGAGGAGATCATATGTCTGAAATTGAAGCTGGAGAAGGTGGAGAAGGAGAGGAATGAGCTACGACTGACCTCTGATCGTTTGGAGAGCAAAGTAAGAGATGAATCTAGTTTGACTTCAGATATACGCAAAGCAGGTGTGAACAGAAAAACGTATCAAACTGAATAAGTGAATAAAACTTTAGATTAGGAAAGCGGAGTGTGTGCAAATTTGTACCATAAATGTGACGAAACTTTCCTTAATCTTAATTAGAAAAACCTGGAGCTGAGTACTTAAGTACCTTAGATGAGAAGTCTGATATGAGTTTATTGACAGAAATGCTGTTATTTAAACATTAAACTGCTGGAAGACCCATCAACATCCAAAACAGTATTTCATAGAGCTGTGTAATAATTTCTATGGCTAGTGTTAAACTGGTTTGGGTTAGTCTTCAGTGTTTACCTTTATATTTAATGAAGCCTATGGTTTAAAAGCTCTTTTAGATAACTAAGTTAACATCTTTGTTTTTGGATGTAGATCACAGAGTTGACAGCTGAACTTTCTGATGAGAGGAACTCTGCAGAGTCCACGTCACAGATGTTGGAGACAGAAACGAGCGAGAGATTGCGTCTAGAGAAGGACATGAAGGAAATGCAGGTACATCAACTTCCATCCTGTAGCCCAAACTTGCAGATGTTTGCAGAAATTCATTTGTTGAACTCATCTGTTCCTTTCTTGTTCTAAAACACAGACAAAGTTTGATGCTGTGAAGAAACAGATGGAATCCATGGAGATGGAGATGATGGAGGCCAGACTTCTACAAGCGTCAGAGCTCAACGGCGAGATGGACGACGGAGATGATGATTCTGGTAAAAGAAAAAGAACAACAATCGAAAATTACAAATTAGCGAGCAGCCAGGGGCATTGTGGGAACTCAAAAGCTACTGCCCTGAAATAACAAACAAATAATGAAAAACTAAATGAAACATTTTAGAGGTGCAAATCCACAACAGGTCTTGAAGAAAAGGGCGTCCAATTTTCATTTACATCCAAAGCAACATAAAATGTGTGTTGCTAGCATAATGTAGCTGCAGGACTCTTATGCCAACGAATGATTGTGATTGGTCATAAACTGCTCAACACAACCTAATGGCGTGTGTGTGTGTGTGTGTCTGTCAGGAGGAGAATGGAGATTAAAATATGAACGGGCCATCAGAGACACCGAATTCACAAAGAAAAAACTCAGGCAGGAATTGGATGACAAGCTGGAGGCTGAACAACAGAACAAGAGACACGTGGAGAGAAAAGTTAGTCAAACACACACTCTTGTGTTAAAGCTACAACACAAAATGATTTATCATGAGGTTTTACATTACTCTCTCTCTCTCTCTCTCTCTCTCTCTCTCTGTAGTTAGCAGAGCTACAGGCCGATCAAGAAGAGTCTCAGCGATCTGTCCAGCAGCTGAAGAAGAAATGTCAGAGACTGGCAGCTGAACTTCAGGACACCAAACTGCACCTGGAGAATCAAGAGGGACGCAATCATGAACTGGAGAGAAAACAGAGGAAGTGAGTCTCACACACACACACACACACACACGCTCATTGTCAAGTCACCTGCTGCGTTCTGATTATAGAGTTTGTTAACTGTGTGTTTATTGCTTGATTTGTTAGCCTGTTCATTTATTATCTGGATTTTTTTTGGCTGTTGGCTGTTTATGGCTGTTTGGTTATTAGAGCTGTTTACCTACAATTTAGTTGTTTGTTTGGTGGTTTTGTTGTTTGTTTCTTATTTGGTTGTTTTCACAATTTGTAGTTCACAGTTGTAGTTGTGAACATTTGTAGTTCACAATTAAACTTTAGCGGATTAAGAAATTGCCCAGAAGAATTTCATGCTAAGACTAATAAACTCTTCAGCAATTAGACAGTGAAAAAATGTTTTACATTAAGCTCACTGGCCCTCAAAATGCACCAGAACTTGTGAGTGACCTCTCATCTCTGGCGTCTAGAAATACGAGCCGAAAAACTGTGACCAACATGTGATCTCATGCTAACAACACATATTGTTTGTGGTCTGAAGTGTCCTGGCAACCACCAATCAGAAGCAAGAGTTCAACAAACAGAGGAAGTTCATGCACTGGTGCCTGCAGACTGAAGTTCTGTTCTGCTGGAAGTTCATGTCCATTGTAGATGAGCTGTCAGGTGCAGATGACATGAGTCAGAACCGAATCCACCTGTTTCTTGCAGGTTTGATGTGGAACAGAACCAGGTTCATGAGGAACTGCAGAGAGAGAAGAGCCAGCGAGAGAAACTGAGCCGAGAGAGAGACATGCTGACCGGGGAGTTATTTACAATCAGACAACAGCTACAGGTGTGTTTTCTGCTCCTCCTGTTTATGTTGTCATGTCATTATCAGGAAACATTATTAGTAAAATGTTTTTTACTGTTATATATGTTTAATGTATCAAAAGTCTTAAGTTGGTAGCGAAACGTTTCAAAACGTTACAGGAAAAATGTGTGCATAATGTTTTGATAATCAAACAGTAACATTAATACAGTGTCTGTAAAACTGGAAAAAATGTTGTGGGTTCAAATCATGCAAGTGCATCAGCTAAAATTTTGTGCACGCACGTGTGTGTGTGTGTGTGTGTGTGTGTGTGTGTGTGTGTGTGTGTGTGTGCAGGATAAGGACACAGAGCTGTCTGCAGTCAGTCTGAAGGTGGAGCAGCTGGAATCTGAGGTCCAGGATCTCTCCTCTCAGGAGTCTAAAGACGAGGCGTCTCTCGCAAAGATTAAGAAACAACTGCGTGACCTGGAAGCAAAGGTCAAAGATCAGGAGGAGGAGCTTGATGAACAGGCTGGAACCATTCAGATGCTGGAGCAGGTAAAGGGGGAGGGGCCAAAGATTTGTTTTTTTCATCCAAAAAGTAGATATAGTTTTATCTGATACATCTGTGTGTGTGTTTGCTTTAGGCCAAGCTCCGTTTGGAAATGGAGATGGAGCGACTGAGACAGACTCACTCCAAGGAGCTGGACAGTAAAGATGAAGATGTGGAGGAGATCAGACTGTCCTGCAGCAAGAAGGTAAAGGATCTGAACAACTTGTACTGAAGTCTGAGATTACAAAGTAAGACATCTCTGAAGTGTGTGTGTGTGTGTGTCTGCAGTTGAAGCAGATGGAAGTTCAGCTGGAGGAAGAATACGATGATAAACAGAGAGTTCTGAGAGAAAAGAGAGAACTAGAGTCTAAACTGATGGCTGCACAGGAACAGGTAACACACAACACCTACACAAACAACACAAACACAACATTACCCAATACAGCACAGTAACTGTCAACGGTACGTCTCACGATAACAAAATATAACACAGTACAGCAACTACACAAACAACACAAAACTACAGTGCTACACAATTTAACACCCAGCACAACTGGTTGTGGTGTACAGCAGGTTAATCAGAGGGACGTGGAGACAGAGAAACGTCTCAGGAAAGATCTGAAGCGCACAAAAGTTCTGCTGGCCGATGCTCAAATCATGCTGGACCACCTGAAGAGCAACGTGCCCAGCAAAAGAGAGATCTCCACCCTCAAAAATAAGGTAGACCCAGAGAATGTTCTTAGTACATTAGTGGAACATATTTATGTATGCATGATATGTCATATATGTTGTGAGTGGAACATTTAAATATGTTCCTGTATATTTCTGGTTTAGCTGGAGGAGTCAGAGTTCGCCTGTGCAGCCGCAGTTAAAGCTCGCAAGTCCATCGAACTGGAGATTGAAGACCTTCACATCCAGATGGATGACATCAGCAAAGCCAAGTTGTCTGTAGGTCAAACTCTGTGCTCTTGTCTGAATATAACCATTTCCTTACTAGGAAGGTAGCCTGTCTCCACATTAATCCACATTGAGTTTTCAAGACCAGCCTCTGGGTCCACATTGTAGTCGTACTGGTTCCAGATCCTGCTCTGGTTGTAAGTAAAAGACGTCTTCTTTCTCAGCTGGAGGAGCAGGTGAGCCGTCTGCAGAGGGAGAAGAACGATCTGCAGTCTCGTTTCGAGGAAGATCAGGAGGACATGAACGAGCTGATGAAGAAACACAAAGCCGCGGTGGCTCAGGTGACCTCACTTCCTGTTTGCCACATCACACTGCCACAGAGGCAAAGATGTAGATTTAAAGTAACCGTGTGTGTGTGTGTGTGTGTGTGTGTGTGTGTGTGTGTGTGTGTGTAGTCTACAAGAGATCTTGCTCAAATCAGCGACCTGCAAGCCCAACTGGAGGAAGCCATGAAGGAAAAACAAGAGATCCAGGACAAGGTACCAAACTTTAGAAACACAAAATTAGAGAAGTAGAGGGAAACATAAACCAAGTGTGTGACTTTGTGTTTTATTTTGTATCTGCAGCTTCACTCCCTGCAGTCACAGCTTGAATTTCAGGAACAATCCATGGTGGAGAAATCGCTGGTCAGCCGTCAAGAAGCCAAAATTCGTGAACTGGAGACCAAACTAGAATATGAGAGGTCCCAGACCAAACGTCTGGAGGTGAGGCATGAGTTGAAGATTATTGCGGTTCTTTTGAAGTTTTATGCTTGGTTTCCCTCATCTCATCTGTCTTTTCTCTCAGGGTCTAGTTACACGGCTGAAGGAAAACCTGGAGAAGATGACTGAGGAACGAGACCAGCGCATCAACTGCGAGAACCGGGAGAAAGAACAGAACAAGCGCATGCAGCGCCAGGTCCGAGACCTGAAGGAGGAGATGACCGAACTATCGAAGAAGGAGTCGGAAGCAAGTCGCAAAAAACATGAACTGGTGAGTTACTGAGCTCCCCCTGATGACTAGTGGTTGTCCTTCTGTCAATAATTCAAAGTAACCTAAAGAACTTCTGATGTTATGGCAACTACAACTAACTTTAGGACTTAAATTGTATAAACTAGATCTTTTGCTCCCCAGATATTTATTTAGGTGAAATCTAAATAAACAGTCACATCAAAATACCACCATTGCAATAGATACTATGGTAACACCAAGTTGATTTTTTTCTTTAAACTGTGATTGGTTGGCCTTACACAGCAAATGGACATTGAGAGTCTGGAAGCAGCCAATCAGAGCCTTCAGTCAGATCTGAAGTTGGCCTTCAAGCGGATTGGAGACCTTCAGGCCGCCATGGAAGATGAAATGGAAACAGACGATGATGAAGATCTCATCAGCAGGTATGAGGGTTATACTCTTGTTGCCGTGGCAACGGCTCAGTGTAGTTCATCGGACTGACCTTATCATGTCATTTACATACCCTGTTTATTTACCAGTTCTTTTGACTTGTCACACTTTTTTTGTCTAAATCTTGTTTAAATAAAATGTATTGAAAAACTAAAAGTTTTCATTGAAAATGTACTCAGTTTCCTTGTTTGCTTTTTCCTGTTTATTATATTCTTTGGCAGTTTACAAGACATGGTGACAAAGTATCAGAAACGAAAGAACAAAACGTGAGAGTACTATGTGGCGTTTGTCTCGTGTCGGTTGAGTTTGTATTTCTGTAGCATTTTGTCTTTTGTAAGCATGTTAATAAATAACTGCACCGCCATGTGACCTCTTAACTCCAGCCATACATTTATCCATCATCCATATATAGATCCAGTAGTTATGAATCTGTGAATTCCTGGCGAGTCTTGCAACTGCACTGTGTTTACAACACTGTGTTGGTGAACGCAGAGACTACTGACTTCAGTTGATTGCTGTAATCGCGTAAAGCTGTGATTTGCAATCAATAAAGCAGATTATCACAGTTGATTAGTGTCTGGATGTGAGCCCTGTGTTGTGCTGGTTTAGGTTTAGGGTTTAAACTGTGTGTGTGTGGCATGCAAAGTTTAAATTCTCCAATAACAGCTAAATTATGAAATAGCTAAGTGATCAAATGGCTCTTTTATGGTTTCTTGAAGTGAAAACACTTCAAACTGCTGTTGTTGTGGCGCTAATGACTAACTGAAGTGTTGTAACTGCTCTTGTCCAGCTAAAATACTCTTTTTATTTCTCTGCTGTATCTGACTGAAATTCTCTTGTGGTCAGTGGTGATGACTCTGACATGGACTCAGAAGTGGAGGACAGAGTGGATGGAGTGAAGTCATTGCTCTCAAAGAACAAGGGATCCACCAAAACGGTCTCAGACGAGAGCAGCCAGAAGATCAGGTCAGTATAAAGACCTTTAGCATCTAAAATGTACGCTACGTAGCTGCCATTAGGTGATAATCCTGTTATTCCTGTGTTTGGTGTAAAATGTGTTTCTAAATTACCTCTCAGATCTCTTTCATTCTTTAAAATCCTGTGTATCTGTCACGGGTTTCATAATCTGATCGTAATCACCTCTGCCAATGTTTTCATGTTTTTGTCCGCCTCAGACTCCCCAACGCTGCTAATGCAGATGTGAAAGATATGAAAGAAGGGAGGGAGGGAAAAGAGGGGAAAGAGGAAGTGAAAAAGGATTCAGATGAGAGCCGTCCGGTTTCTGTGATGAGCTCGCTTAGCTACAGGAAACGCTGCCATCCGAAGGACTGGACTGGTGTAGGGGATGAGAACTCCCTCTTCAGTGCCCTTCGGGAGCAGTCGGATGTTCCTGATCGTTTGTCACTGCGTAAGGCCAAGGGGAAATCCACGGACAGGCCTCAAGCTGGTGACGACATTGATGACCGCGGTTCTGTGATCTCCCAGGCATATTCTGAGGCCTCCAGCAGGGCCAGAAAAGGCCTGGATCGCCGCTGGACCAAGAGCAGTCCAGAGTTTGATAAAGAGTCAACAATATCCTCCTTGGCTCCAAGCAGAGTTTCCACTCGTCGTGGGTTGGACCAAGATGATGACGCCCGGTCTGGTTTGAGCAACTTCAGCTTGCGACGTAGTTCATCCTGGATAGACGATAATCGCAGCGATTACGGACCAGCAAGTACCAGTTTGAGTCAGAGATCTAGAAGTCGTAGTCCTGGCAACACCAGCGTCAGCACTCGAATCTCTCTTGCCCGCAGTACCCGGCTTAGTGAGTTTGGAGTTCGTTTGAATAATGATGAAGATGATGACGATGATGATGATGTTGACTCTGTCAGTGTGGCAGCTTACAGTCCACATTCGCTTGGCCGAAGTCTGTCCACCCCCGCCCAGCTGCGTTCCTCTGAGAATCCACCAGACACCTCTGACATTAAACCTGTGAGTCATCGCAACTATCTGGACCCTGAACTAGAAAAAGCCATCAATGAAGTCCTAAGCTTCAAGCCAATTAAATTTAAACGTCGCAGCCTGGAGGACTCCGATCAAGAAGATGGTGATGGAGTTGGTGAAGGAAAGGATGAAGACAGGACAGGACAGAACTTCAAGAGTTTGCTGGAGGACAAGGACGATGAAGATCTGGGGCGCAGCAGGTCCAGCTTGAGACGTTCTGCTTCGGGTTCTGCAGTGGATTCTGGACGTTGCAGCAGCTCACTGAGTTCCTTCAGCTCAAGGAGCAGCAGCAAGAAGAAGAAGAACAAGAAGAGCAGACGCTCAGAGTCCGACAGCTCTTCTTCTGAAGGTCGTGCACGGCGACGCTCCAGGCAGAAGGAGAAGAAAGGATCCAAAAGCTCAAGAAAGAAAGAAACCCAAGAGTCTGGATCATCCAAGTCAGAATCAGAATCAGATTCATCTTCAAGCTCGGTGTCAACCGTCTCGTATCGTAGCTCAAACAGCGTGAAGAGAGCTCCACGACAGAAAGAGTCAGATGATCCAGAGAGTCCCGCAGAAGAACGACCACCCAGCAAGAAAGAGCAAAAGAAGCAGAAGAAGAAGGTGGACAGTCTGGTGATGAAGTATCTCTACAAACCTGACAGTGATTAAGGATCATGAACAGGTGACAGTGGAAGAGTGTGAAGTTTTATTAACCCCCCAATAACATCACTGGATGAACCAGAAGTGAAGCTTTTCTACAAAGGCATGCTGTGTTGTCTCCAAATCATGAGTTGTTTTAGACAAGAGTTCCTTTATTTGTCACTGGGTGGAAGCATGAATTGATCATATGTTTAAACCAGTGATGCATGCAGCAGATTTAAACGTGTGCTCAACATACTAACCATGGTTTTGTTGTGACGGTCATGCTAGATTCCCGGATCAATATCCTTGTTGGTTATCTGAGGAACGTTGTAATTGAAGCATTTGGTACAGAAGGTTCTGGACAACCAGTGAATTGTTTTTTTGTGAAAAGGGGTTCGAATGTCTGTTCGGTTGTGACCACTCGAGGACATACACTTAAGTTCCTGTTTCCTAACAATGTTTTTGTCTCTTTCAGCCACCCTGCCAACAGGTCCCACTCAATGCAAAATGCAGATGATGGTGGATTGGACAAAGACGTGCCACAGACCAGAAAAGATCTTCTTGAAGATGGTCATGGTGACACCCAGCCTTCCGAAAGTGCAGCGTAGATCTTATATGTACTAGAAAAGTGCTTAAAATTGCCTCTCAATTACCCCAGTACTAACTTTGTACTTGATTCTTTTGATCTTTCTCTCTCACTCTCCCTCTCTCTCTCCCTCACACTTTCTTTCTATCATCAGTTTTTTATAGTGTTTTTAACATTTTCTGCAGCTGTGTGGCACATGTATTTATTTTGATCTCTTGTCTTCATCAACAATGTCTTCAGAACAATGAAGTAATATATTTACGTAAACCACAATCTTTATTTAACGTACGTTTAGCGTTTTGTTTGGCGCTTTGTGAGACCTTTTGCCTTGAATTTGCTTGAGTGCGATGTGTAACGCTAGTTTTAAGTTCATGAAATAGGTGTTGATCTTTGAATTGTGTTTATCTATTTTCCTTAAGAGCTAAATGTTCTATGTTCTACAAGTTAATTTAGCACTAGTTTACTGAATGGAAGTGGTTTTAATCCAAAACCTTTGCGACGCATTATGTTTTGGTCTTAAATATGACATTTACAGTAAAACAGCAATAATTTGCTAATATTTATTTTAACTGCCAAAATATAAGATATTAATTATTAATGGGAGTCCAATAATTTGTGTGTGTGGTGTGCATGTGAAAAGTATGTGTGGCCTTCTCTGTTTTTCTATGCAATAAATAAGCCTTTTATTATGAAAATATTATGCAGACAACAGACTTTGTTTGTGCAGTGGCTTATGCAGTACAGCAAATGGATATATAAGAGCTATATGTATGTTATATATTTATATATATAATATAGAAACACAAGAATTTTGCATTAGTTTGGTTGTAAATAAAACCTGCTGATCCATATTTTTGTGGCTGTTCTTGGTCATTTATTCTGAATGCAACTTATAAAGTGTTTTTGCCAGCTGGGTGCAAAATGTTCTAATATAGAGCAATTAGTCACATGACACTCACGGCTCATGTGATTGGCTTAAAGTCTAGTCTTTAGAACTGAGTGTTTATGTGGAAAGACATCCTCTACTTTATCAAGGGCTGCAGGCCGAGCAACTGCTGTTGAGTGGCAATGATGATGGACAGACGTGTCCAGGACTGAAGGCTTTCCTAGTCTGAACCCATTAAGCTCTATCAAGCTAATGAAATACATATGGCTCCAGTCCAGCAGACAGAAAGCTGACACATTTACTTCTGACACTCTGATGTATGTCAGGCTGAAACCAGGTTGTTGCTGTGGAACTAGAAGTTGCAGCTCACTGGAAAATGGAGGGTGTGGTTAGACTATCATTGGAGGGGAGTGGTTAACTCCTCTGGCTCCGCCCTGGGCCTTCAGACCGACAACATTAGAGAAGATCTGTCAGTTTAGAGGGGAAGTACACATTCAGATTTTGTTTAAAGTTAAAGCTGTCACATGACTTAAAAAATATGATAAAATCATTTATAATAAACATACATTTAATCTATAGTCACAGACAGCATTCTTTCCTGCAAATCTCCTAACCAGATGGAAATGACTCCTTTAGCAAACACTAAATTATCCCAGAACAACCTCTGAAATGACAACGGTGTGAATTTGCTGGATTTAGCTCCTTTCACAAGAACACAAGAACATCTGTCTGACAAACTAGAAGGAACGCAGTGAGCAAACACAAGAATAGCATTTAATCCCTGCCGTCTCCGGGGGGCCTGACAGATGAACGGCATCATAAGAACACACAGGAGACACATGCTGGGATTTCCCTCCATTCTGTGTGGCAGGAAACTCAACGTGAGCCCAGCCACAGTCTCTCTCTTCACTCCGTTCTGAACCCTGTTTACTGATCTAATTTTCTCTTTACCGGAAAGCTAAACCTGCCTAACACTGTTAAAAACCCTCTGATGTTTTGAGCTTCTCTCCAGCGTATAAACGTAGTTTTCTGACTGGAAATGGCTTAAGGTGATTTGAGTTGAATGTGTGGCGATCACATTTTCAGACACATTCTGGAAGAGGTTTATATATAAATATTGTTCTTATAGGCAAATATAGGCAAAACAAAAATAGACAGCCTATAAAACAACAGATTTTAATTATCCATGAACTCACCAAATTAATATTCTGAAGCT
>JBAJNP010005060.1:0-17879 GCA_036877545.1 Yasuhikotakia modesta
TGTTCTTTTCCTTTAAAAGGTTCACTTCCCTTTTAAATAACAATAATAATAACCCTTTCGAACTAGTTATCCTACAGTTATTTGGTCAGTACATGTGGCAGATAAGTCATTTTTTTAACTAGGTAATTATTTTTATAACAACCGTAAGGTGCGACTACAGAACGGAAACCGTCACTCTGGTGGGTTTATTTCCTAAAAAAAAGAAAAACTTATCTCCTCATAACTTTTCCTTCCTTTCCTATAAAACTGACTCATGAATACTTCATATTGAATATTACCTCAGACATAAATAATATTTCTGTGTAAGTTATGCTTTTGTTAGTTGCCAAAATGTATGTCTTACACAAATGAGCGTCAGGAGTTATTCTTTAAAATCTATCCGCTCAATAAATGTATTCATTTAAATACTACAACTGCATTCCGAGTTCTTGCTAATCCTGAAAAACTCGCCCAAACACGCCGCAGCCTGTCAGCCAATCAGAACGTTCCTGAAGTTTGTGAGGTGAGATTTAGACCAATGAGATATTAGGGAGGCTACTGTGTGAAAAAATGTAAACAAAGTGAGTCAAGTGACCAATAAAATTTTCTTCAGGAACAGAAACATGCATCCTGAGATTTCCTGTCTGGTTAGACAACATTAAAATGTTAGACAACATTAAAAAAACTACAGTTTGATAGTCTTACTCACATGCAGTAAATGTTACATAAGCAAGTAATTTTGACTGAGTAATCTGTGATGTTGTTTAATTATAACTAACCTCATAATGAAGATAAATGATTGTTTTTAAGCTCCTGTTCATTTGCGCGACGGTAAGCGGCTCTTAAACATCAGTGGTCTGATCTGATTGTGATCTGGATCTATTATCTGGATCTCTTGCAGCTCTGGCTGTGATTGGTTAACGTAATGAGTAAAATGGGTTGGTTACCATGGAGATGGCGGTATGCGTGTGATGTAGGAGAGGCTCCGGCAGCAGGGATATGTGGACACACTCGGGAATTGTCACAGTGCCTCCGTCTAAATCCGCAATTATTACGTCAAGCTGTGAAAAAAAGAACACACACATAAACGTTAAAGACGCCTGATATACAAAACGCATAGTAATATGTTAGCAATACTGATACATGTTGCAAAACGCACAATTCTTAGTAATGATTTCAATGCAACAGTAAAATATTTTAGATAAAATACAGCAATTAAAATGCAGCGAGTTTGTGGTAACTTAGTACTTTATTAGTACTAACCTGTAGGACAAACACTGAACTATGTTTTTTTATGCACAAATTCACAACAATGCATAACAAATCCGCCATATTCCTGAGCACTAACCAGACTTTCCAACAACAGATAAGGACTGACTCATTCACACGTCTAAACATGCCGACCCTGACATGTGATATACATCGGCCCCTATTCAACACTCGCTGCATGCGGATAACACACAATACAGACCAGCCAACAAACACACAACTATTTCTGTCACTTAACAACATTCTGTTACAACATACCAAGACATATTTTCAGGTTATCGCTGTAGGGACATGCACAGACACGCTAACAATCTTACCATTTAAACAAAGTTACGTACATAACTAACTGATTTCCTATCATTAAAGCAGGTGATATTTGTTAAAGATAAACATTAAGAAAAATGGGTCATGAACTAAGTTAACGTTTCTTTATAATCGTGCAAGGACGACATAATAAAAAAGGCTTATCGTGTTTTAAAATGGAGCCCGCATATCATATCTTTTGCTGATGATGTCAAAGGCTTAGTCCAATCAGATTTGACTATATCTTTGAATAAATTATAAATGTGGTAAAAGCCAAACTTGGCACAGGCCAGCATGAACCGGTTTAGGATGCCCAGAACCACAAACCTTTAAATCTGGGTAACACCAAAACCAGGAAAATTCATACCAATCAAATTACACACACCATGTCTCACTGTACAAATGCAGTAACATGTGCTTTGTGTCAGACGATTAAACCTTATCTACTGTGTGCCATGATTAATTCTCCAGTTCAGCTGAACGTAAGGAGGAGATGGACAGAGATCTCACCAGCTCCTGCGTCTCCGAGCGGAAGAGGGAGTTCACTCCGATGATGAAGGGTGTCGGAGTGCTGAGAACTTCCAGTAACTTTCCAGGCAGGATGGGAACGTATGTGAAACTGCAGAGAACATGAAGACATGGACGATGAGAAGACAACAAGGTTTGAAGGACCTAAACAGGCTTAGAAGAACCGAGGTGGGCCTCAAAATATAAGACAGGAGTAAAAATAAGGGAATCGAAATCTTAACCTGAAAATAAACAAAGACTATTTAGTCTATAAAACTTGTGGTTTATGACTGTAGGACAGTAAACATCAGACTTTTTTGCATTTATATATTTATAAATATATTTTCATATTAATATTAATAATCACCTTTAAAAAATTGTTATACTTGCAAAAAGCAGGGAAAGCACAACATTTTGTGAATGGAGGGCGTTTATATTTTGACATCTGAGCTTTCTGTAAAATAACATCACATGAGGGATAAAACACAAATGTTTTCACCTGTACTTCAGAGGAAACATGATGGCCAGCAGAGCTCGACACGCATCTGTGAGACGCTGATAACTGCTGGAGAGAAACAAAATCTTGTGCTCCGTCAGAGCAGCACAAAACAGACACAGAACATTCGCGATTCCTAGATGGAGCGAGAGATTTAGGAAAAGAGAGAGAAAGAATAAGAGAGAAATTACACTTGACACTTGACACCAACTGTTGCCGTTTTAATGAAACTGATTGGCTGTTTAGTCCATGAGCCGGATGCTAAATGGCTTACCCAGCTGTCTGAAAAGCTGGGCCACGCTGCAGCCGCTCACAGGCAGAGAGTCGTTTATGGGCGTCTGGATGACCTGTCTGTCGCCCGCGCCGAGTGTTATGGTCCTCTGTGGAAAAAGGGGACAAAGAAACAGTGAGGAGAAAAAACAGAACAGTGTCAGAAACGCAAGCACCTCCACCGCGGCATTATGGGGAAAAAATTTATGATTGTGCAGCCAGCTGGTCGTGGGGTGAGCTGAAGGAGGGGGTTAATTTTTTAAAGCCATTCACCATTAAAACAGCAGCAGAGAGAAAAGAGAAAATTCCAGGTGTTTCTTATAAATCACCCGACCTAAAGACCCCAAGATTTCCTTGAATCATAATGATTGGTTGCCCTGTGGCACTCTCCTTCTACAGAGCATCTGATTGGACAAAACTGTGTGTAGTGCATGATGAGACATCAATCTTTTGGGTCCGTTTTCCTGAACGCTAAAACTGAACATAATTATTCTTAATGTTTAGGAGCACATTAAAAACAGCTAGAGAACATTCTTCTAATGTTAAAAAACGTTAGAAAACTGCTTTCAAGCTATTGATAATTTCATGGGGTATTTAAGTGCATTTAATAAGATTTGTTGATACAATTACACATGTATGTGTTTAGATTACAAATAAACACCATCAAAAAGAGTGTCAGGAGATCAACACAGTTACATGGAATCAGTCAAAAGTTACACAGAACCAATGATGAGATCATGCAGTTTGTAGTAAAAATTAAAATACCATGTTTGTTAAAATCTGACTTGACAATAAACACAAATTTACGTCATAATCAACAAAGTGCAGGAAGCAAAAGGAAAGGACGCTATGCAGTTATAATTAGTGTGAATCACATATTATGACACGTTTTATCTTCCCATTTCAATGGGAAAAAACACCCAGCAAACTTCCATTAATTTCTGAACAGGAAGTTAAAGAGCTTGTAAACTGGGGGTGATGTCATCATCATAACAATTTACAGTTGCATCGTAACAGCAAACAGCCGCAGTCACAAAAGGCAGCAATGCAGTTTAACAGCCTTGCGTTAGAGCTCATGCACTTCTGCCAGTATTAAATGCACGCTGCATTTACGGTTACACTGGTTAGTGATGTGCAAAACTAGTGCTAGTACTGAATTGTTCTGAAAACCATCAATGGTTTGACACAATCTGCAGTTACATGTTATCGATGCCTAAAACGATTAGATCAATTCTGACCATCAGACAATTCTGTGATCTGATTGGTTGCTCTGATCGTGAAGGTATATTTTAATTGGTGGAGCAAAACAGAAGGTACAGCAACACTGACAGCGACAGAGAGAGCTAAACAAAATTAAAAGTGGCCGTACCGAGCTCTCGTCTACGTCATCCTGGCCCAGCTAGGTTAGCATCGCACAAGCACGCAAAACACACGAACACACACACATTCACACAGACAAAATGCAACACAAAACAGTTAGAAACCCAAACTGAGAGACATCAGAAACAAAATGAAGATAAACAGCAAAAAGCAAACAAGGAAATACATGACAAAAATGCAAACATAAACGATGAGGTGATAAATAAGACGCAGAGCAAAGGTCGTGGGAAATGCATCAGTCTGCTGTAAAAAATAGTTTCACAACACTTTGAAACAGAAAATGAGGGCTGGGAAATTTTTACTTATGCAACATCAAATGTAGTTATTGTATGATTTCTCGTACGGCCATATTTGCATGGATTATCTTGGGTAAGGAAAAAAATTATTGCTCTTACGGCCCTCAGTCAAGGACAGTCTCGCCACATTTATAAGATCCAGACACTTTTTAACAGAGCAACCTAAACTTCACCCTAAAGTCACGTTGTGTTATTGTGTTTGTTTCTGGGCCCACAAACAACGCACAGATGAGAAAAACCATCACCAAAGAAAGAAAGAAAATGATTTGATTTGTAAATGACTGGAAAAATGCAAAGCGCAGTTGGACGTTTGATTGAGGCAGAGATGGTTTGATTGGTTGATCGGTTGATTGAATGGCTGGAAGATAAATGTTACCTGGAAACAACCCAGCAGACAGTCAGCTAAACTACAAAGATGAGGGTCATTTATCTGGAAGACACAGGAGTCGGGTTCACATTTGCATAGTTGTCAAAAGACACACGTACATTAAAATCACCTTGACAACTGGTTAAACGCAACTGCGGAAATGGCAAAAGTGGAAGACAGTTCTGAGGAAAGTTCTAGCGTTTAGTTTGATAAACGCTCATAAGCTGATGGCCGTGATGGGTGTAGACTCACGTCACCCAGAAGATGCCACAGCTCCTACGGTACCCACAATGCACTGGGAGGAGAATCGCTCAGGAGAAACACTCTTACATAAACGCATGTTTATACACGCAAACACAAAATATTATATAACAAGCTGGAGATCTTCCAAGCTTGACCTCACCTGAGATCCTCCAGCGATGGGAATGACACAGGTGAGAAGGTTTCCGATGACTGTTTCCAGAGGAACGGTGAGGCCATCCACGTGAACCGTGTAGATGAGACTCAAACAGTTCTGCAGAGGAACGAGAGAGCAAGGGATGAGTAGAAATACAGGAAGAACCTCACATTTTGTGTGTGTGTATGTGTGTGTGTGTGTGTGTGTGTCTTACCCTGAAGACCTCTGTGTGGTCCAGACGGGACACCAGAACCAGACTCTTCGGAGCGTAGAGCTGAGCAGGATGAAGAACATCTGGACCATCGTCTTCATCTGCCTCGCTGGGCTCTCCTTTCTGCAGCTACACACAGGCAAACACCATCAGACGCCCTCAAAACGTTTCTCAAGAATCACTTCCTGTCGTACTTCTTAGCTCTCTCTCCAGAACTGACCTGTGGGTTTTCCACCAACTCCCAGAAGGTGAAACATGCACAGTAATGTCTCTCCGAGTTGATATCTGTGAGAACCACCACAAAGAACGATGGAGGTTTTCTCTCTGAAACCAGCTGCCATCCATTGGGCTGACAGAACTGAGGGAAACCCATTAGAGTTGACCGTTAAATTAAGAAAGTAAATATATAATGGACATTTTTACTGCAACAGACATGCAAAACAGAATCATTGTCAGTAGTGGTGTGAAAAATGTAACCCCACTGTATGCAGCCAATATTTTTGAACAATATCTTCAGTGTGTGTGATGTTTTACCAGTTCAAGGCCTTGAGGAAAGGGATTGTCTTCCCAATCTTTCTCTGGAAAACGCTGGAGAATCCGACCCTGGCCCTCGCTACCTCCTGCACCAACACACAGAAAAAAACGGTTAAAAGTTATACCAACCAATAATGTCACAGCTTAACGTTTCCTACCAATCAAATTATCTTGGATGAAGTAAAGTCCCGCCCTCTATTATTTTTTCTGCTTTTCTCAAAATGATGATGATCATAATTCCTGTGAAACGGTTATCAAATTAAACTAATATTATGTATAAACTGGCTAACAGAAATATTTAAATAACTTCAGTCAGACACAAAAACAAAAAGAAATTAGTTTAAATGTTGTATTAGCTTCTGTGTTACAAAAGTTTGCATGTTTGTTTGCAAGACTTTAGTGCTTTTGTCGCAGTTCAGATCTGCGTATAATCAGCAGACGTCAGTCACTCAAAGTTGAGAAAGTCACTGCAGGACAGCAGAGAAAAAGCAATTTTTTCCGACCTTTCATCAGCCAAACAAAACCATGAACAGACCCACCATAAAACAAACAATGACTGGAACACCTCCTGTGACCCGACACACACACAAATCAAGAGAAACACTCACAGACCGATCAAATACACACAACAACACTTCAAGAACAGAGAACAGAAGCAGTCTTCTGTCGTTTGAACACATTATCAAATATGTCAACAACCAGACACACACACACGCCTGACCGAGCTGAAGTCTGACAGACCGGCGGTCTGTTGTAAGGCAAGCATTGTGAAATTATACACAGGAGGGTCTGTGTGTGAGTCTGTGAGCTCTCACTGCACAGAAATATCATGGGACACTCACTTCACTTCATTTAGACAGCTGTCTCTCTTCACTCGAGTAAAGAAGGTAAATGAAAATCAGTCCAAGATTAGCCCACCATAAGGTCAAGGGGAAAAGGTCAAAGGTTAAGACTGTGCACTTTACCTGAGATCACAACGCCTTTGAAAAGTTTGTCAAAGAAACCAAACTACTATTTCTGAAGATTTTCTCTCATTTACCCATTATCAGCAGATTAATTTAAATAAAAATGAATCTATCCGCACTGGCACAACCATCAACACTCATTTCCCACCCGAGTCCTCGCATGTTTTTCAGCACGTACAGAAAGTTGAATCACTTTTGGAATGAGTAACTCTGGTGCACGTGGCTGATGACGGCCACACCCACATTACATCAGCCAGGTAACAACCAGGTGAGGTGCCAACAACGATGCATTGTGGGAAACCGTGCTGAAAAATAAAGATAACAGGTTGCTGCTTTAACCAAACAAGTTTGACTTAACAACAAGCTTTTAACAACAAGCTTTTAGCTTTAAAATCAACAATTCATCATATTTTAACCTCTGTGAGAACAAAATTCAGGCGAGGCAAAATAATACCTCGATTCTGAAGCGTGCCTCAAACCTCAGGCCACAATAGAGGCTATTCACAACACGCCGCCAAAATTAGTCTGTAGTGAGACTGATCTGTGAATGGCACCTGCCCAAAAATCTCCCTTATCTCCTCAGAGCTGGATAAAGATTACGATGACTGGTCTTCAGGCCTGTGTGCATGTGGCCGGCGCAGAGAAAATGTACCGGGTGATAGCCAAACACAGATCTGGTGTGTTTCCAGGGCCGGGCGGTGACTGACTCCTCAACACCACATTCTACACCAACTCAACATTATGTTATAGCCACGGGTTAAAGAGAAAATCTGGATTAGTTTCGTTTTCTCTTAAGAAGAAAAAAATTAAGCCATGCGGCCAAGCAGCAAAACCGAGCCAAGATATCTGAGCATCAAACCAATCTGAGCTCTCCAACGTCTTTGGAAATTTAAACTAGCTTAGATTCCCACCCCCCAGTTTTTATCAGAATGAGAGTGAAAGTGATTAAAAGAATGAAAGACAGGCACAAACAAGCTCTGTTCTCCAGACAGACTCACTAATTCGCCGTTTCCCAGCAGTTTTGCTGCTCTAGATAATGATTTATTCTGCACACTAAGCTCATATTTTCAAACTTTCCCCCGAGCAGAAGACTGCCAGAGGCCGCAGGAGCTCACGTGAACGTAGCTCAGTGACGCTAACAGAAGCTATCCATACGCATACACGCGCACGCTCTGCATTAAAACGTGTGCGGGCTCAGATACAAAAGGACAGTGGCTGACGTTGGTCTCAGACTTAAACTGTTGTGAATTTTGACCTAATTTTTGGACTTTGGTAATAAACAAACAGCAAGTGAACAAATTCTGGGGAAAGGAAAGCGGGTCAGGAGACAAATATGTATGTAAAGCCAAAACTATACAATCAAACCCCAAAATACACAGTCACCTTAACTATTTAACTATAAAATCTCTTTAAAGGTGTGAGTTTAAACAAATAAATGGGCCTCAACTATGAGAAGTTTGACTGGAAAATCACTTCCTAAACACAACCACAAACTCAGCCGCTGAAAACAATAATCATGCCATCAACTCTGCTCCACATCATAAAGTCATTCCAGGGCAGAAACGAGAGTAAAGGCTTCACAGTTCATGCCAACATCTACTTCTGCTTTGACCGACTTAGGAATTTGTTTATTAATAGATGAATTTGCCCCGTCCTCCATGAGGGATTTGAAAGGGGCACCGTGAGACAGTCGAACTACCCCCTGTACGCTCTGAAGCAGGTGCAGAAGCCATTGCGGGGTAATTGTGGGGTAATCGTTTTTCAACATGTCTCGAAAATGCATTAAGGAAGTATGGCTGTTAGCCATCAAGGTAACAAACACAACTTCCTTAGCATGCAGACAGCAAGCTAAAGCAACAGCCGCTGCAAACCACAGAAATGCTCCTTTGCGCTGCTTGTGTAACTCAACATGAGTGAACTGCGCGTGTGTGACACGACTGCAAACCCAAGTGCTTAAACCGAAGCATTCAAGTGAGTCGCATTATAAACGTTAGCGATAATCCTGCAAAAAATGCGCGTTGCACGCCAACATTGTAAAAAAAGATGTAAAACGCCAACATCAGCGTTGCCTTGCATTTAATATGTTATTAAAGAGTTAAAACAACGGTTTGTGTTCTAGAGAAAGACTTGGCCTCATATCAAAACCTAAAAACCACAGTTTGCACATATGGCCAGAGACACGCGCTGTCAAAAACTTCGGTCTCCATGACAACAACCATCTCAGGGCCGCAGTAAAACACAAGAGTGTGTYTCGCACAGGGCAGGTTGGAGGACACAGGAAGTGGTCAGCAACTATCTACAGAGTCTTTACACATCTTGGCACAAGTTTTCTTAACGTTTAGTTTCTGTGTGGACCAGAACCATGAGCGTTAAAGAGTCGCATTAGATGTCATTTGTGGAAACCACAAGCAACGTTTATTTCTGTTCACACAAGATCTCTGACTCACTTTCCTCCTGGTCCTACAAACACATTTAGACCTCTGCTTCAATACCGGAAACACTTCAGCAAATACCATTTCCACTACAACAAAAAAACACCTCGTCAATTCAAGCTAATTCAACACAGTACAGCTTCTGGTGGAATTTAAAGAAATCAGAACGTCACAAATTTAGATTTGCGTTTCACGCCAAGCTGACGTCTGGCATGTGAGACTGTGGTACTGCTGCGAACTCTGTTAAGACCTGCGGTTTTGATATTTTTGGTCAGTCATTTTGGTTTTCAGTGGACAGGCTGTGGTGTCATTTCAAAACTGTTTTTTGCAAAGCTTTCCAACGACACTTTAAGAGTTTGTGAGCTTTAACACCAACTGCTGTGAAGATCTGAAACATAAATCAAAGTTTAATTTATTACATTAAAGATAAATTCTTAGCAGACACACAGTGGCATAAAGGATTAGGACATTAAAATTGTGATAAATTACTGACAATAAATAAAATTAAGAAATATCACAAATAATATAATGCAAAACCATCTGATTGGTCAGAGCAGTGGTTCTTGTGATTGGAGAGGGAAAACAAATGAAGTAATATTTCTTAGGTCATTAAAAAATACAGAGGTTTTTGCTATGTCACCAAACCCTGACCTGTGCAAACACAGCGGTACAACACGCAAACTGGCCGTTTCGTGTTTAACCACCTCAAGTTAATATCAACTATGAGATAAGCAGACACACTTTAGATAACTTTAAACTGCACCAATAATTAAACATTTCAAAGGGCGAAAGCTCGGTCCATGACCGATATCCTGCGCAAGGCTAAAGCAAACAGACAGAGCAATGACAGCACACTCGTGTTACATAATTCCAGGGTCATTAGTCAAAAATTCCACCTTAACACTTCCCTCGAGGTTTGGAAATCTTATGGAAAGCATCAGGGAAATTCTGAACAGGGAATGACAGCTTCACCTCAGAGAGACAGACCAGAGCGAGTAAACGTGAGGCTGTCATCTGTATTTACAATCTAGGAAATAAATGATTACATTACTACCATATTCAATACATATCTTAAGAGCTTATGTGTAACAGAGCAAAAGTTAAAGCAGAAACAGTCACAACATAATGACAACCGTCACTTTGTGTTGCCATTATTACCAAACGAAATTTAATGAAGGGAAACCCACCAATGAGACCTTAAAAGACCCTTAAACCACACAAGAGCATTGAGCCTCATTCACAGCAAGACAGCCAATCAGGTTCAGTCAAACAGGTTATTTCACGCCCACTTATGGACCAATCAGCTGCGCTGCACTTGACCAATCAGCAGGTTGCATCTGAAATCGAGATTAGGAAAGAAGGGGGGGGAGACTGTAACTCACTCCTCTCTTTCCAACAGCCACAATAACCAAAGACCCTTAAATATAATCTAGTGGGTCACCAATACAACAAAGAGGACTTAGAAGAATTATTCCCAGAACCACACGGGCTTGTGGTGAACATGTCCCATCCGAGGGATTTGGGGAGGGGGGCTGCATTCCTAAAATACCAGGAAAGACCATAAAAGCTTTCTGACCACAAGGACCTCGTTCCCCCCGTCCCACCCCGTGCTACTCAACCCTCAGAAGAAACCGCTAGCTGACCCACACGAATACAGAGCCCAGAAACACAGGCATTAACTGTCATTAACACGCGTTAATCGGCGCTTACCACCATCCATAACCAGTTAATTATTTAGTGTGCACAGCAGAACATCAGGCCAGTACTGTCATGCGAATCCGCCACATTCAAAACGAAACCACATGACTTCTGGTTTCACAGGGTACACCAGAATTAGCAGAATTAGCGGCCACAAACCTTGGCTACAACACGAAGCTTTTGAATTTTTCACCATTATTAACCAAGAACAACACACAGTTCAATTAACAAACATTAATGCAACGTTCATTTAACGCAACAAGTCCTCGTCTGCCTTATATTTCTGCACATACACAAACACAGACGAATCCTTTCAAAGTGTGTGTGTGTTGAGCCCCTGTGTCTCTCAGAATGAGGGCCATCTCCGTTGCCCTCTAGCCTTTTGGCAGCTAACTGAATGGGACTCATTCATCCCCCATCTGCCTGCTGGAGTTCTGCGACCATGTGCCGCAGGAACGGGCACCGGGCATCTGTATCCCGGCCCCACTCACCCTTTCCCGGCACAACAGAGCCCTCGACAGTCCAGCACCACTTTCAGAAAGGGGGTGTCATGGTAACAGCTGGCATGTCACCCCACGGGTCCAATCTCTTTCATTTAAGAATCTGTGCTCTACTGGAGAATATTTCTGGACGTCCGGCTGACTCAGTGTGCTTTACTTAGGACAGAGGGCAGATTTGTTAAAGGCGGGCTAGTGTGGGTAGACATACATTCAGACCAACTACTGCAAAAAACTCACTTTAAAAAAGCATTAATGCTTTTTGTTTACTTTCTTTTGTAACTGTGCACTCTTTCATTTTACTGAAGCAGAAACATACAGGGACTACAATATGACAGGCTCTAAATTAGCAAATTTAGGCCTGAAAAAAAACCACCAAACAGCCACACAAAGCACATGGGAACCACACAACAGGCCCCTCGCAAACACCCACAACACTGTGGAGAAAGTTTTGCACGACAACAAATTTACCTCTGAAACTGTCGCATTTGTTAAAGCCTTTCGATTACACGACTGTAAGTAGACAACACACAAATTACAGCCAATCACTGAAACACATTCAACAGAACGCAGGGGTTAAACAGGAAAAGCGACTGCCAGAGACAGCTCACAAAGAGTGAGGACAGAACAAAAACTCAGCTCTTTTGTCCAGGGCCTCTCTGTGTTCAGCTGGGGTTCCTCCCAAGAAAAAAAAACGAGAGAGAAAGTAAGAGAGACAGAGAGAGGGAAAGGGGGGCCGAACCCCAGAAGACATTTCAATGGACGTCCACTCTGCGTTTTTTTTTCAGCCGAGTTGAGACCCACCCCAAAACCGGGACCACCATTTTCTGCCTCACAGAAACATTGAGGACAATCTGCATTATCACTCAATCATGTCTTCTCCCTGGAGTCTGAACTCCCATTTCCTGTTTTCATACACAAAGCCCCTCAGCCAGAGAATCCCATTTAACTCCGTCCCCTCTCTCTTTCCTAGCAGAGCCTGGAAAACGGCCGTCCAGTTTCACAAGACGCCGGGCGACTCCACCCTGACGGCTCATTGCCCTCAACTTGTGCGCTGAGGAAAGGAGGCTGAGAAATCTGACACTGTTAGTTGAGCGACTGATGGAGAACATCGGCTGGATGCGCTCTCAACTCGTACACAAAACAACAAGTCAAGCAGAAAACGACAGGATCGTTTTACAAATTTCCAGAGTTACGTCAGCTCTCATGACCAAGCATTTGTTTAAAAGCGCCCCAAACGTGGATCAAGAAACGTTGCAAACGAGATTTAAACCCACTGCCTCCATGTGTCAAAGCATGACTGCCAACCACTAACCCACACCTCTGTCTTTAACAAACTTTACTTGTGAGACTTAATAACATTTGCACATCTGACACACTCGAATGTGATGTCACACCACTGTCACAGAATTATGATGTCATAGGACTGCCCCACGAAACGACTCGAACCGTTCGGACAAATTTATATGGATGCAACGCTGTAAAAAGTCTTCTCTGAAATAAACAAACGCCTTTTATTGTAAATACTACTTTCATTCAAAGGACATCAAAATAACACGTGGCTGATTTTTCTCACACACGTTTGCTGAAACACGAACGTCTGCTAACCAGATGCTAGTGTCTGTGTGGAAACCCAACAGCAGGTTAGAAACAGGAAAGGAAGACGGCGTTTTAGAGCGCGCACCCTTTCAACATCCTGCCTTATTACACGCACCGCCACCTACAAATAG
Source organism: Yasuhikotakia modesta (assembly GCA_036877545.1). Classification (NCBI taxonomy): domain Eukaryota; kingdom Metazoa; phylum Chordata; class Actinopteri; order Cypriniformes; family Botiidae; genus Yasuhikotakia; species Yasuhikotakia modesta. Next base: position 13,332 of record JBAJNP010005060.1, read on the forward strand.
CTGCATGTCGCGAGCACCAAAAAGAAACTATTTTGTGTATCGAAGAGCCCTTGAACCGAATACACACGTCATTCCCATGAGGGCCTGCCACGTTCTGCGTTTTTACGTGTGCCTCATAAATAAAACAAGACACACACTTCTAAAAAAGGCCTTAGAGTTTGCTATTATTCCCAGCAATTTGCTTTTTCCAATAAGGGTTGGTAAATAATGCATGTTCACCGAAGCCATTATCCGCCACAAATCTAGACCACCAACCAAAACACTCAAACTTCTAACACCAAAACACACTATAGAGGGAAATTTCAAAGTGTACAGCACTGACAGGTCCCTAACACTCTTATTTAAATGAATCTACATCGTTTCCACAGCAAATATTTTGCAGACGCAAACATCCTAACTGCTTCAACACAAAGGTTGCGTGCAATACCTCAAGCTGTCTACCAAGTCAGCATGAAGTGGCATCACAGGCACCTACGATGCCCAGAAATGTTGCAAGCACTTATGATGCCCCTGTATGCTGTCTAGGCAGGCGGTGTGTTTGACACACAGCCAACCAGTCATCGTTCAACAACATTGCCATGCCGCCTGTTATTCTGTAAGCAGGTTGACACGTCTCAGGAATGCATCGGTGCATTGCTGCATTCTTACGCACTGCATCAACGCATGCATAACGCAACACACTGTTGCATGACAAACAATAGAGGCAAAGGTTGCGCTGATAAATCCCTACTAGAAAGTCACGCCCTGGAAGTGAAACAAAATATTCACTATCTGCAAACTTCTCCTTAGCTTAACAGAAACGAGGAACCTTTAAAACGCAGATAGGTCGGATGCGATTCGTGCAAAATCGGATCTATTCGTCTTTTAAGTTCGGGTTCAGAGACCCAGAGGCCTGACACATCCGCGCCTGATCGTAGATCGCCCAGCCCGGACAGGAATCAGCTGTGGCGGTCCCGCCTCCCTCCCTGGGTCGGTCGCCCCCCGACGCCTCCCGTTGCGTTTACCGTGTATAACCCACCACTGATGCCCTCATAAGAGTAAGAAGGAGGAAGAGGAGGAAGAATCGTGTCTCTCATACCTCTCTTATCGAGATCGTAGCCGACCACTACGAAGTAATCGGCGAGCCGGGCCATCTTATACAGATCACGGCGACAGGCCTCGGGGGTGGCTGTAGTAAATCCGCAAGCAGTCGGTATTCCGGTCACATCGTGAAGGCAGCGGCGACAGCAGCATCCCTCCAGCCGCAGCCCGCCGCCATACTGTCGGTGCGAGTGTGCCGTGCCCTGACAGCGCTGTGCGCATGCGCGGTGAGCTTAACGGAGGCGGGCGGGACGCGTTCACGTCTATAAATCCTCACTCGTATTAGCTATAAAATAGCTTTAATAAAGAGCAAATAATGAGTAAGGGCTTGGTTTAAACGCCGTAAAGCCATCTGGTGCCATGCATATCCGTTTAAAGCTGCATTTGTTATACATTAACAAAAAGGAGGGCACATGTATAACACAACAGCAGCTCTTATTGCCTCTGTAGGTTTGTTACCCAGAATGCATTGCACCACCTAGAAACTTGGTTCATTGTGTTTTTGCTATAAAGAGGGCCAATGTTTGGACACGTTACATAAACGTTAGCGCTGTGCTTCACATCGCAGAGGAAAAGCTGAAGGGCACCACCGGATAACCCCCCCATCCCATAATCTGAGGCCTGTGTCCTTGCCTGTCAGCATCAACACGCCTCCAATACAATTCCAGCACTTCCTGTTTAATGTCCTTTAGCCCAGAGCACTTATCACACCAGTATTAAAAACATTCAAAGGCGTCTTACGCTGTCAGCCGGCCGTTGGCTCTCAGTTTATCTGAACGTTCATGGGAGTAACCAATAACAAACGTTTCCGAATTGACTACAAACAATCAATTTAAAGCAGGCGCTTTAGTCTTTGTCAATGACTAAGGGTGACTTTTGTTTATTTTTTACAGAAAAGCTAGTCACCCTTTTCCACATAATAAAAGTGAAAGGACTCTGAGGGTGGATAACAGATGGATAACAGGACATTTGACTCTACGCTGCGCGACCCGTGATAGCCTCAAGTTAATTAAAAGGAGCGAGCGATGGATTAAGCGGCGAAGAAACGAAAGACAGTTTGTGTAAGCCAGGAACAGGGTTAGGAATGAATCAGTGAAGATGAGTCTGATTTCAACAGTGGACACAGAGATTGAATTTCCCACAATGCCTTGGGAAAAGCAACATAAACAGTCATGAAGCTTTCCATGCAGCTGGACCACGTCCATATCCAGTTTCCAAGAGAAGCGATTACGGATGAGCCAAAAGGCCAAACACAACACCTGTGTCTCTCCATATACAGAGAACAGCACAGAGAGGTTTTTCTAAGACGACTGTAAGAAGGTTTCGTGTTTTCAAAACAAGAAGCCGCAATATAATTTACTTTGCTCCAGTATGTCAGGCCACACCATCGTTCAAAGGTTTAGTTTAGATTTATGCTTGTCATCATTTTAAAAGCCTCTGCTTTCAAAATGTTTGTAGGTTTATATCTTATATATAAGTTTTGTAAACAAACATAAATTCTACTTATGCATCAATTTCCAGAATAGTTTTATTCTGGAAATAAGAGACAAAAAATAAACTCACAGACTTGTATGTAGACACAGGGTGGTCAATATTTATAATTTACCATATATATTCAAATGAGTTGTGGATCATCAACTGATCATGTGACAGGAAGTTGAAATGTGTAGACACATGTTTATAAAGGTATTTTTCTGCCTGTGTGTGTAAAGGTGTCTGGGCCTCCGTCGCATGACATGTAGTCTGTTGGAAGCGCTCAAAGCAGAGCTCTTCGGCCGGAAACGACGGTCACGTGACATCCTGTTAGCAAACCAATAGACAGGAAGAGGTCTTAGTATAAATCATTCTATATCACAGAGTCAGAAAAATATGTTTCATTACATAACACTGAAAATATGGTTAAAAGTGTTTCTGTGCAGTATCTTGTTATTTATGACAGACTTATTAATGTTTTAATGCATATGATATTTAGCATATGAGATGTATTTAAATAACATGTTTTATTACAATTATTATTATTATACTAATTCAAAGGAACAGGTTTTTTTTACTGTATAATGACATTAAACTATGTACAGTTGGAACTTGGTCGCCTGGGACCAGTAGGCCTGTAGGCCATGATTGACCAATCAGAATCAAGCATTCCAGCGTCTGCTGTGACCTGTATCGAGTGTAGCTGCTCTGTGTGGATTAAACTCAAGCTGAGAGATTTTAACATTTGTGTTTTGACGTCAAACATAAAACATGAAACATTTTGTTTATGGAAGCATCATGTTTTTAAACTAGACAATCTATTGTGACGGTGCAGCAATAACAAGACTGAGATCTGACCTCTGGTGACCTATTCATCCTGATAATTCACCACAAACACAAGAAATAAGCAACGCTATTTAAAGACAAGAGACATATTCAAACTAACTTTATTGACAGTTTTGCATAAACAAACTGGTCATGCATCAAAACAAAAGTAAAAAACTGTGAGGACTCAATAGCCTAAAGGAAGAAACTGACACACATTTGAGTAATAAGGTAACCGGTACCTGCCAGATTAATCCAGCACCGCGCTGGTTTGGGAATATAATGAGTCATGTGACCGCTGGGCCGGTGAGAGTGTTTAACCCTACGCAGTCCACACAGAATCACACACACAGGACGGCTGGTTTTTTAGCTATGCGTTGATATAACAGCATTCATTCATCTTTTATACCTGCCTGTTATTTGATCCACTTACGCACAGTTTCCTTTGTCTTCATTCATTCATCATTCAGGTAAAGTCATGTCTGTAAAATCTTCTTTGTTTTCTTGCGTCACGCCCAAAGACAACCGTTCACCAGACTGCTATTCACACACAACCATCAAAGTTAAAGAGTTTGTTTACCCCCAATTCTGTCAATATTAACTTACCCTCATGTTTTAACCCTAACACTTTTATTAGGTAACAAAAACATTAAATGTTACTTTGAATGTTTTAGAAACCCTCATCATGTCCAAACATTGTGTAACGTTATTGCTTTATTATAAAAACATTTACATTTTTTTACTTCTGTAATTTTAAAACATTCTCCTAACAACTTAAGAATGGCTTTTTGATATATAACATTACGAAAATGTTCTACTAATGTTACTAAAAACAGTTTTTTAAATGTAAACCAATGTTTTGAGAATGTTTCGTTTTTGTAAGCGTACATGAGAGGCACAATGGCTTATGGGTAATGGTAACAGAAACCATGTTAAACAAACACGACCAGAATCTGTCCATCACTGAGTAATTGTGTTGTAAATAAACAGGGTTAGGGGCCATAAAACACTAGTCATGTTCTCAAACTTGATGAGGGGCTATAGTAAACGTGAGAGAAGAAACTTAGTGGGAAAAAGCACTTTTTTAAAATTGGTTCAGTCCAAGGATTTACCATTTAAACTGAGGGAGGGCTGGAGGTCAAAAGACATCTTTAATATTTCAACAGAAGC
>JBAJNP010005060.1:17894-30505 GCA_036877545.1 Yasuhikotakia modesta
CCCATCTCTGCATTTATGACACTGTTCATCACTAGGGGGCAGTAGACAAAAGACAACCACTTGTGGTCTCATACTATTTTAAGGAAGAAATACTCATTTCTGCACTTAATTAAAGTTGTAGCTCATTAAATGTGTTTTTCTTGAGGCCCAGAGCCTGTGACTAAAGAATAAGACTCTTATTTTGAAATGTATTTACCCACTTATACATCTTTACCATAATCATAAAGCTTTATAAACATATTTTTGACAGAATGTACATGAGAGGCTTTCTGTCTTGGCCTCTGTAATGGAAAACAATCAGTTCATCATTTTCTGCTTTGGGAGATGTGTTGGGTTTTGGTTCATTAACTAGTGTGCAGCTACTCATGTAAACTAATTAGGACGTGAAACAGAGGCCCATACACTGGTGGCAGGACCACAGTTCTGGTCTCACATGATTTTCATGGTTATGTAAATTGATGTGCTATTAATTATCTGTCAAACTTTCCTAGACACAAGCGCCTTGGCTAATCTCAGAGAGTTTTGATGCATAAATATGCAGAACGGACATAAGGGTTGCTCTGAAGCTGTGCAAAACATTATAAGGACAGAAGGATATAAGTGTGTCTGTAGTGACAAGTATACGTGCAGAACTTGTGGTTATGTGTGATTTCTGGGTAGTGTGAGTTTACAGTAACTAGTTACGAGTTACAGTAACTGTTCGTTTCAGGATGTTACCTTGTCAAGGAAATTACCTTTCTGCAAAAAACACCTTCAATTTTGGTAAAGCAACTTAGCTTTGCAAGTTATTTAAGCCTTCACTGGTCAAGGAAATGGGAAATACCACAGTTTAATTGTCACAGGTCGAAACTGAACCTTTTTTCCAGCGTTGGGACACAAACACAAAACACAAATATTAATAATATTTCCTCTGATTAGTTCACGACACGGTTATTTACCAAAAAATGCAGTTTCCTTATTCATGATGAGTTAGTGGTTTTTGAAAGACAGGGTACAGTGTTCTCACACAGCAGGTTTAATAATACCAACAGAATCACATGACTGTTTCTTTAATGTCTAGTGTTACACATTGTTCATTCCTTGTACAACAAATCAGTCTGCGATTATGTAGCATTTCTGTGTTTGTTTGTGTGTAAAGATAACACTAGAATTATCGCAGCATACAAACAAAAGAAAAACACGCTCACAGAAGCTCATGGTATCTCCAGTCCAAACCAGTTATCTAATGCTGTTTGTGTAGCACAATGCAAAATGACTGTGCAGAAAGTATCTCTAATGTAAATAAAATGACTGTTTTGTGTACCACAGCTGGAAGGTTTCTTTAGCCCGATCAATTATCAATAAATTGCACATTGTACTGATCAGTAACTTGTGAGGGTGTGTCTCTCCTCCTGAATTTCTGGGGAAACGGACTGGACTCAAACTTATCCACTGCCCACACTCACCCCAACACTGAGATAAAAGACAGAGACGGGCCATTTGTGTGGAATATTAGTCTGTGCTTAACACCAAGTCAAATGTGCTTGAGGATTATGTAAACTCACATAATACTCAAAACAGACATATGTTATAATCTCCAGCTAACAGAGAACAGTTCCTATGAACTTTGGCTACTGGTCTCTGAAGGTTCTCTCAAGGTTGCCCAAAACATGCAGAGTTAGTTTCACCTTTTGGTGTTTCAAACATTATATATCACGTATCAAAAATGTCATCATTCAGTTGCTAGTGGAGCGTTTTATAAAAGTTACATATAAAAGTTTAGCGTTCCTTGAACTTTACACAAAACTTTTTGTTGCTTCACCGTAACGTCTAGGAAACGTTTCTAGAAGTTTTTACTGTCAGGTGGGTTCGGGGTATTTAAACAGCGAGTGCTTGATAATTGTTGGTTTAATGGCACCAGTTTGGCACCAGTTTGGCACCGGTTAAGCGATAACAGTTCGCCAGTCTTGCTGTAGGTTTGCCCGTGAGTCACAGCAGATCTACGGTGAACCAGGGATCTGACACACCTCCGGCTCTCTGCGGTTCGGTGGACCCGCCCAGTCCATATTTAAACCCGTCAATGTCACTTCAGCCCCAGACTTTACGAGAAGTTGAACTTGGCGAACGCATGCGCACCAGAGCGTGCCAAAATCCTCAAGACCCCAAAACATCCTTCACCAGAGACAGGTCAGTACAACATACCTGACGTTATAATTCACCTATAATTGATATGAATAATTATATGATAATGCGATTATGCAAAATAGTTACAAAGATGAAAGCATTAAAACATCTGCCGGCATCATAATAAACAGAGATGCCCGACATTACATTCACAAACTCGACATTAACGCGCTCTGGGATTTTGTGCAACAAGTTTGAATGTTAAACTAAAGTATTAAAAGCGTTACATTATTAGTTAAATCCGGCTAAATGTGCGCAAATAAATGCAATAATAGCATCAATGAATAAGCCGAAGAATTAATGTATTGCTTTGCGTCTTCTTAGTAAGCGTTTGGGACGCGCAGGGACGCCGGTGAGCCTCGTTGCGCGGACTTTTGGACCAGCTCGGAAACTCCTGAACCCGGATTTGATTCAAGTCCAGGTGGATCGCAGGTCGCCCTTGTGTCCCGGGGGGCGTGAGAGCATTTGTCGCCCACGATGAGAGCGTTATTCGCCGTTACTGTGTATTGCATCAGCCTGCTGTCCTCGCAACTGCTGGCGGTGCCGGTGTGTCCGTCGGGCACGAACAGGTAAAATCTGCCTTTTATTATTATAACGCGTGTAACTGTTGTTTGCACGTTAGTGTCTAATAATAGTTTTGTTGTTGCTCGTGTAGCACAGAAGAAACTTATTCATGCCTGTGAAATGACCAGGGAAAAATCTTTAGTCGGCGTCCCACGAGGAACCAAACTTGCACTTTTTTACATTGACTGAACCGCCACATCACGAGTCCTCGCACCTGCCGTTTGGGAAAGTTTGGGAGATCTTGGAAAGCGTGCAAAAGTAGTTTTTACACAAAGGCACCGTGTCCAGCGGGATCACGGTTTAACGGAGGGGGTCAGCGCGAGTGTAGACGTGACTCGTGGCACATCTTACCGGTTCACCGGCGCGTTACAAGTCAAAACTTTATAACTATCATTAAAACCATATAATGCTGAACAGGCAGTCATTTTGCATTTAAATGGGGATGTACAATAAAATAAATGAATCAACTAGAAGGGCATTTGTACAGTAATGTGCTGTTAGGCTTTATAAGAGGCAATTTTATTATTTATAATGTTTCCAGTATATAAAGTTTCCCTGTAAACATCGTAAATCGTTGCATCATTTTTGGCTTCTCGGCTGGTAAAACGAGACACATTAGTCACATTTAAAAAGCTTCTGTGATTCATTTAATGGTTCGTAAAAACTGCGGCAGAAATAACACCGTTGCGCTTTTTGCGCACTGGTGACATGCGTCGGTTGTGAGTCAACGCTAGAAATATGAATCAATGCTTTACTTTAAAGGCCAAAAGTAGGATTTTGAGTTATGGAAAGTGATCATTTCGGTATAACCCCTTTATATGCAAATGGTTTGTGAATGTGATGCGGTGATTCAATGCATTGACTCATCTGTGTTTTCACTGACTTTTTTCCACATCATTTCTATATGTAGGTTAATTCCAGGAATGATTTTAAACAGTGTGACTTCAGGAAATAACAGTTTTAGGTATTTTTCCCATCAATGCACATAGAAAACTGGGCTGGGTGGTTTTGAAAATGAAAGTCAGTATCAGAAAATATTATTTCTGTCTTTGTTTGCCGATGACTGATTCTCAGAATGAAGTTGTTTGTGCGCCACCTTCCGGATGAGTATCACCACTGCCCCACAATAAACCCTAATATTGTCACAGCACAGAAACCACCTTAAACAAAGAGCCTAAGTTTAACTGTAGCTGTTGGAAAGTTACAATAGTATAGTTACAATCTGAATACTGCAGTACAAGTTAAGTTCAAGTTATATGGCTTTTTTTCCCTCAGGAATTTTGTTGCTTGTCTTACCAGCAGCTCATTAATGTCTTGTGACAGTTTTCCACCCACCGACACGCCACACCTGGGAACAAACCAAACAAAAGACAATGAAACAGCAAGGGAGGGAATGCGTATATCTGATCTACTGTATTTACAGTGTAGCTGTGCTGTGTACAGTTTGTGTCATTCTTAGAAATAATTTGACTGATGTCTAACATCTGAGTCAAAATTATATAACAACAATAAACAGTACCGTTACACAGCTAACAATATTTGGATGTGAGAATGTTTATGTAACGTTTCCATTAAGTAACGAAAACTTTAAAAATGTTAATGTTTGAAAGTTAAAGGGACGTCAGTTTTTTAACCTAAGACTAACATTTTGACAGTTTTTATGGGGTTTTACCAACATTGCCGCATAAAACGGCTTTAGATAATAATCCTCAGTTTTAACTTTTTTATGAGCGCGTTAGACAATGTTCTGAGAATGTTTCCTGTAGACACTGTAGGGCCGGACTATTTTTGCTAATTATGATTATGTCAGGGACTTACAGTAAACTGCATTTAGCAGGTGACTCACAGAACAGAAAAACAGAAGCTCTGTCCACTGCAGGCTGTTGTTTGGGGTGTGGAGATTTTTCTGCCATTTGACCTTTCGGTATCTTCATCCGCTCGTCGTATCGTTCTTATGTTGAGGCTTTGTCAGAACTTTGCGTTCTTTACATGGACTTCCCGATTCATTCCATAAACACTCAGTTACACGACGTACAGAAATCCGTGTGATGTCAGCAAGGCATTTTTATTGGTGCCGTGCGTCTCTGATTCGCTAACAGAGAAGTTAGCGATTACCACTAAGGCCCATTCTTAGCTTCACATACATAGCCTGGTTTTCTTTCTTACATAAAGTCTTGAGGTTTTAGCTCCTAAGAGAAAATTCTGAGGCAGGAGTCCAGCAACAAGTCAAGAGTATGTTTAAGAGAACCGTACGGAACAAGGTTGGCTAAACGCGGTATGTTTAGCGTATTTAAGGCATGGCATGCGTTCCAGAAATGTAACCACAAACATATGGTTCAACGCTGTGGCAACTTATCGTACCGCGCCAAAGAAAGCAATAGACACAATTTGAGATACCAGTCAAACGTTTAGACGCAACAAGTTTTTTAGAAGGTCTGGAGAATATTTTATAGCACACATAGATTTTGCAAGACACTCTTGGTTGTAATTTTTAAATGAATCATATCCAGTGATCAAGAACGATTGGAAAATTCACAGAAATTCAAAAGAAGTTGAAAGATGTGAAGACATTGAGTTCTTGTGAGATTCTGTTTGGGTGCAATATCTGAATATTAAATCACAGCTGAGGGAAAATATGTCGGTTCTCACTCAATGGGATTCTAAGCGGGTCGTGTTTGGACCTGGGTCACGCAGCTCTCAGATTACAACATAAACAATCCTGTCTTACACCCTGCTGTTTACTCATTATTACCTGAGGCGGGAGCCGGGATTGTTGAGAAAACTCACCCGTCAGGCGGTATCTGCTGTGGATTAGTAACTAATACCCACATTTCTTTCTTGTCTTCATCATGACGTCTTTCCAGTGTGCAGAGAAATCGTAAAACACTTCAACACACAGGAAAGAAGCAATTAATTAACACACAAGCCAACAGTGTGTCATCACTGAACGTGACTTAACACTGAACAGTAAACCTTCACTATGTGCTGATATTAATGGGACAAAACATAAAACAAACAATTTTAGGTTATAAGAACGTTTCCCAAACATTTCCGTTAGATAACAAAAAGTGTATTGAATGCTATAGAATTGATCAAAACATCCAGTTTGTAAAACATCCTTTTTTTTAAACTGGTGTTTTTTAAACAATGTTAATATTATTGCTTGGTTCTACAAATGCTAATTGTTTATGTTATGTTAAAACTAATTTTAACATTGAAAATGTTCCAATAGCAACTTAAGAATATATATTTTTATATATACTATAAAGAATGTTCTACTAACATTATTGTGTGTTTTTGATAACTTTTAAAGAACCTTGAGAGAACTTTTAAAGAATGTTCTGCCAGTTCCAAACCAGACAATAAAGTGCGGCCAACGAGAGCATTAAATACGAGCCATGTTGTGTTACAAAATATTCAATCCCCCAGACACAAAGTTCACCACCAGGGCTGCGAGCTTTTACATCACATGTGTCATCAGACCAGCGGCAGATGAATCATTCTGATTGCTCTTTTAAAGGGCCCAACTCGACTCCACACTTACATGCTTAAAACTAATTGATTGGACACAATATCCTCTTTTATGGAAAAAAAATGTTCCTCCGGTTTCTGGGAGTGTCTTATCTTTTCACGGCATTGCGAACGGAGTTTCAGGAAAGCCTGATTATCCCGAACGGATTGAATGTCAGAGGACAGGTGCTGTTTTCTGGGCCGAGCACAGAGCAAAAATGGACAGATTACGTTTCATTGTGTGATGAAGGTTGCAATTAAATGTCAGTCAGACAACGTTTAGTCAGCGCAGAGCGACAGACGGGTGAAAACAGGATGAATTTAAAAGAATTATTCTAGAAACTTGCACTTTAATTCCTGCAGGTTTTAATGTATTCTGCATTTACAGGTTAAAAGACACTGAACTGTATTACAAAAAATTAAGCTTCAGTGCATAACCTTGTATGTTTTACAATCTATACATGCACTAATTTATCTGTTAGATTCTTCACTCAAAAACGTCTTCACCCGCCTGGCAAGGTCATGGTTTTCTGTTCTGTACGTTTCAGGCCAGCTCAGAAGTACAGCCTGTCATTTCTCAAATTTAGCTTTAGAGGTTTGGTATAAACTGGGTTTTTCATTTACAGTTCCAAGTTTATTTTAACACTGAAAAAATAGTAGATTCATTCATTTAAAGCACCGAAATGTTTTATTAAGCAAGATTTTGACAGTTCTGTAGCACCTGAGCAGTGCTTCCTGATTCTAAATGCAAGATCTGAATTAGTGGCGTGTGTAAACACAGCAGAAGTGAATCAAGCCTGTCTTCAGTGTGAACATTAAACAAAGAGCAGATGGCTGGTACATCACAGTCTGTATTAATCACATGTACACTGTACTCTCTGTCCTAAACAGTCGTAGTTGAGCAGTGCGCTGTTCAGAAGTCCGGTGGGCTGTTTTCAGAAGCAGTGTTTGTTTTAGCCACATTTAGTGTCAGAAATAAATGATACTGAATGATAGATCGCAGCAAATCTACACAATAAATACAGCAAATTATGTAGGCAAAGTAAACAAAAACATGTTTATTAGTGCTTGTGAAACATTTCATTTCAAAGATATGGGTTTGATTTCCAGAGAAAATGAAAAAATATGTAAACCTTAAATGTACTTGTGAGAATCAAATATTCCAAAAATTATTTAAGTACCAATTTTCTAACAAAGTTCCAACTTTGTTTTTTTGTAGGTTGGACTTCATGGCAAGATCTCCTCATCAGAGCTTAGAGAACATCATCGCTCCAGCCGCTACTGAACACGCTAACACTGAACGTAGCGTCTCCATCGACCGCACCGTTCTCTGGAGAGCCATCCTCTCCCGACCACCGCCTGCAACATCAGAAAACCACATTGACGGTCGGCCAATGGGAGGAGAGTCCAACGAAGCGGGCGGAGTTTCGCAGCAAAGAGCGTCGCGCGGTCGTCGCCATGCCCTCTTACGAAATCACCATAACCATCACCACGCCAAGCTGATGCGTGTGGGATGTGTTCTCGGTACCTGCCAGGTACAAAACCTCAGTCACCGCCTCTTCCAGCTCGCAGGTCAAAGTGGGCGTGAAGACTCCGCCCCCATCAACCCTCGCAGTCCACACAGCTACGGATGAGTACTGGAGAACGCCTGGCTAATGCTAAAAACCAGAGAAAACAACGTTACACGTATCTGCCTGATGCTTGTTTATTTTATTGTGATAGCTCTGAACGCAATACTGCTGTAGTACTTTCTCTCTCTGCCTTGTTTTTTTGTTTTTTTTGGAGTTTATACTGTTGCCTGCTGGGACAGAAAGAGCCTGTGTTACTTGACAACAATCTGCCTAAATTTACCCGCCCCTAAAACACACACTGACTTTGGCCGTGAGTTCTGCCTTAAGGCTTCTCAAACGGGATCTTTATTTTCATGTTGTCATCTTGTTAGGGTGATTTTTAAATCTCCTTCTGAGATTAATTGGGTGGTGTCACATTATTCCCCAACTCATCTGTCATGTCGAGGTTTGTGCTAAACCCTCTGACCTCCCCAACACACTTCTAAGAAGAAAGCAGATTTTCATGATAGTGATTAATAATAATTTGAGGGCTAAGACTTTGAGACCACCGTGCAAGACCACTCGGACAGACGTTCACACACGTCTTTTCCATCGACTTACTGCAACTTTCAGTTTACATTACAAAACAACAAGGAATTGTGTTGGAAATTCCAGAGATTTTCCAGAGATTTTCCAAACTGGGCGGGCGGTCACACTGCAAATACAGTAAAACTCTACAACAAATCCGGATTAACGCACGGATGCTGTGCTGCGGACCCCGTGGTCTGGCGTCTGGAATATTAAACTTCACGTTAAGCGCAGCCGTCTAAAGAATGAATTCCCATTTCTAATTCCCATAATTCCCAAGGACTTGGAATCCTGCTGTGTTTTGCCACATTTCATAAACAAAGTAAATCTTTTAAACATTTTTTTAAAGGATAGTTAAAACATTTTTTGAAAATCATTTCTGCTGTATCTGTAAATTCATAAGCATATTGTTGTTACTCTAATTGAAGGTTACAGTTATACCAAAATCTGAGTACAGAGCGTCTTGGCGACACACGCAGCTTTCATGTGTGTTGTGTATTTTAAGAATTTCCTTTTTGTTATAATAATCATGTCTGAATGTGTGGGTGGATACACACACCAAAATACCCAACAGACTTATAAAAGAACAGACACATCAACGATCTGCTTAAGATTTAAATAGCAGAAGTTAATCCTTCTTAAACATCCTCACTTTCTGTTGAACTTAAGACAACATCCAGGCCAAGAAATCCCTGTTTGCTGTTCCCAACTTCCATCAACAACCACACGACTTTCCTTTTCCAAAAATGCCTTCCAAAATTACGCGGACAGGCAGAGAATTTACTTGACATTTTACTTGACACATTTCTGTGCATTTACACTTTTACTGTAATTCAATTATCATTTAATCTCACTGCCAATATTTTAGGTTTTTTTGTTAGTTTTTTTTTTCAAAATGGGCTTGAATCTGATTTGAATTGGATAGGATGGACTTATATAATCGTATAAATCTCTCTCTCTCTCTGTCGCTGCTTCATTTTAAAGATAATGATCATAGGAACCGCTGCACCGACCTCTGATGCTTCGTAGCATTTTTAAAGGCTCTCTTTTTATGCAAGCTGTAATCTGTTACTGATTCCTTCGTTTCTGATTCATTAAAAGGCTTTTAAACTGCTGAGAGCCTTTTTAGTCTGTAGTTTTTGTGTACATGCACAGTGAGAGCCTAACCACCTGCCTCATGTAACTTATTTATTGACCACATTCCTGTTTTGTTTTACTATTTAACTATTTATTTATTTAAGGATGCGTTGGCGTCAACGTCTTGGTGACATGGGTCCAAACGTATCAGTTGCGTCAATGCGCTGGTCGTTCTTTGTATACGTGTTTTTTGGAAACACTCGTGGGGTATTGCGTATCACAGCAACTTATTTTTATGACTTTTGACCCCCTTGAAAGTTAGTTTTCATGCTAACGTGGTCGTCTTAATGAAGAAACACACAGAATATTTGTAATCTGTAACTTCATGAGGAGAAAGTTTATATGTATGTTTGTATATCCTGGCCATGAGAAAACCACAAAATTCAATGTTATCACAGATATCACAGGTCAGTTGTGTTGTTACCGCCCTACAAAGCACTTTAAAGTTTCTGTTTGCCACTTGAACGTCAGATGAAAAACTGTGAGCAGTATGTATGAATGTGTCTGAAAGGGTGTTAGCCCACTGAATTATGGGTCATTTTGTGGACAGAGTCAGTATCATGTAAACTTTGTGAATATTATTTTGAATAATAATATTTAAGTTGTTGTATTTATGCATTCGTGTATCTATGTCACCAAAGACGTTATTTATCAGATATAGTGTTTTATCACAGCTCAGAAGTGCATTCTGGGAAGGAAAAAAGAGAGTATTTTTAGGAAAGACAATGAGATTATCTGTCACGTACGATGTTCTTTTTCTCTGTGAAATAAAGCACTACAAAGTAGTGAGATGAAATTTGTGAAGTGTGCTTCTCTTTGAAATGTGAATATTGCTTTTTTGTTTTTACATGCCGATATTTCAGTACATATAGATTATTTAAATCAATTAACTTAAATGAATAAACACATGCTAATGTTTTCTTATATACAATAAAATAGACATACAAGAAATGTCATATATAATATGAAAATATTTTAGTATATATAATAGAATTAGTTTATTGGTATTCTGTACAGAATGTTTTGCATTGTCAGATTTAGATTTTAAGGGATGTGAACACACACACACACACACACACACACACACACACACACTGCAGACTTATGTAACACATAACCACACTGAATGCCAAATACAGCAAATGTATCTATTTCTGTCCACAATATCAGTCTGCTGGTTCATATTTGTGCCGTTTATTCCCCGCATCATAAAAATCATACACACACAAATCTGTGCTAGCCAACTAAAAAACGCAAAGTGATGAGACAAGTTAAACATTAACCACCAAATTCCCAAAGTCAACAGAAAGCGCCGTAAAACGCAGCGCTCTCTGTTTGTCCGGGCACCGGCTTCTGCCCGCCGGCTTCCCCTGAGAAAACTTTCCACCCTGTCACATGGGCTCCATAACTAACAGCTGTGGACAGAAAAAGCGGGTCAGTGTGAGACGAGTAAACCACCCTGCGGATCATGTGAGGCTTACAAAACCCGTTTGGAAAGACATGATGGGCTGACACGCGCAGTGATGATTTCAGCAGCTTGGGAAGCAGTTGTTTTCATGTCATCTGTCTAAACTGAAGGATGTTTTATTTAAGGGTACAGAATTATAAATAAACATATGTTAGGAACCTTTAATGCAACAAACCAGACCGACTTCCTACGACATCTGAGACTGGATGTCGTTTCTGTGGTGCTGGTACACTAGCGAGTGATAATGTCACGGGTAACTTAAAACCAGCACCGCATCACTGGTAACTTCACTATGACCTAAACCATCACGTGACTTTAACTTTAAGCCATGGGTCATTTTCCAGTTAGAGAAAGACAATTACGTTTAATGCATTTAAAAAATAAACAGAAGTCTGAACAGTTATAGTTACTTACAGTCGCCCTCATTTAGCCCTAAAATAAAAGCCACACGAGATCAAAACGTTTTTATTTTTAGATATAAAACCATAATGTACACAAAACCACAGAGACATTTCTCAAAATATCTTCTTCATGTATCATATCAAGCATTTACTGTGTTTTAATTATACAGAATCAAATATTTACATACTTTCTTGACCTTCTTTGAAGAAAAGAACAAATATTGTTCAGATGTATTTTATAATTGCATAAATATGTATTTCAGTAAATCAAGGCTGTTTCATCTCAGTTTCCAAATTACATGATTTAAATAAGGACATGCCTCATCTACTGAAGTAATGAGAGAATAATTACAGCATCCAAAATCAGTTCCCGTCCTTCTCTGTTTTTCAGCGCTTGACAAACAACAACAAAGTTCATCTTTTCCAAATTTTCTAGATGGGCAATGTCTAGAAAAAAAGACAATGTCTTTGTTTGTTTGATGTACAGTTAACAGGATATGAAAGAAAGCAGATTGGGGGTAAATGATAATGTTGTGTGTGTCAAACAGACCGCGGACGAGCATTCCTTATCTTCACAGCTGAGTCTTTACCCTTGAACACACACACACACACACACACACACACACACACACACACACACACACACACACACACACACACACACACACACACACACACACACACACACACACACACACACACACACACACACACACACACACACACAGAAAGCAACGATCTGTGTCAAAAGTCAAACCTGGTTATTTCAAACCCAAAACAGCATAAAACAGCTTTACTGGCTTTAAAAGACTGGCTGGCTGAAAAGATTTGACCAGCATAAATTTTGGTAATACCCAGTAAAAGCTCCAGTACACTAAAACATTCATGTCTTAATGGCATTCCTAAACTAATGTAGGACCCGTAAACTCAAGGGTGCGTGTTATTTTTAACCAATCACCTGAGCCGCATATGTCATGTGACTTCTTACCCTGAAGCAGAACTCTTTGGAGAACTAATGGAGAACCCTTTCATGAAGAGAGATCTTGCCTGAAGGAACTGAGTGTCATTATTAAATGCAAGTATAAAATGTGTCTTGCGCTCTGACAGAGAGTGAATGTAGGAGGGCTGATGCAGTCGCGCCTCACTGACTTTCAGAGGGTGCTGCAGAACGCATGCTAAGACGCATTCTTGACGATGATGTCACTGAAAGTGATGTCACAACACACACAT
>JBAJNP010005061.1:0-30499 GCA_036877545.1 Yasuhikotakia modesta
TAGTGTTTATTCCAGCTGCAAAGTTCTAAGTTGATACCTGTTGTTGCTCTCCTCTGCTTCACCCTCTTTCTCCTCTTTTCTTGCACTTTTGAGGGTTCTTCCTTCAGTTCCTCTTGTCTCATTGATTAGTTCATCTTGTGAGCTGTTATTCTTAATTTTTCGTTCTTCTCCCTCTTCACTATCTAAATCTGGAATATCTCCACCCATTTTTTCTTCTCCATCACTGGGTTCAGTGTCATCTTGGTTCCTTACCACCTCCCCATCGCCCTGAGCTTCATCATCCAGTCCTTCTTCCTCCTCATCACCTGTGCTTTTCTCCTCCTCACCTGCATCTACATGTTTTCTGTCACTTGTTTTCTCTTTTGCATTGAGGTGATGACTGTTGTCTTCATCAGTATCTTCTTCCTCTCCACTGTTCTTCTGGCTAAGTTCTTCTGTTGGGTCTTTCTTGTCTAAACTGGCATGACATGGAGGTTTTTCTTGGCTCCTACTGTGTTCCTGGTCATTGGCCTCTTCATCTTGTATCAATGCATCATCATTGTTTTCTGTGGTTAAGGATTCTTTGCTGATTTCCTGCTTAGCCGCTCTAGATGTTTTTTGATGCTTTTGATTTCTTTTTATGTCAGTCTGGACACCTGAAGCTGATTTGTGGGCATCTAGTGACTCAGTGGAAGAACTGAAACAGACAAATGGGAAAGAATAAATGTATTATTTTCTTCAGATAAATAAAACATTTTGCTGTCTGAACCCTGCTGCTGTCTGCAATAGTCATGAGCTCATTAATAGCATGTGAAAGGATTTGGTTTCTCAGTCTTACCACAGGGACTCAGATCCATTTGCTGTGGAGTGTGACTGTGTTCTGTCATTTCTTTTCTTTCTTTTGTTCCTTTCTTTCTTCATGCTTGAAACCTGGACTTTGACAACTTCAGATAACTCAGCACTGCTTTCGCTACCATCTCCATGATCTTCTGCTTGATGTACTGTAATAATGAAAGGTAAACAGACAACAAGCTTCAATGTAATGTTTCTGTAGCTCAGCTAGCAGAGTATTGTGCAAACACCAAGGTCATAGGTTTGATTCTCAAGAAATGGGACTGACATGGACTGATTAGCGTCTATACTTAAAGTTGATATATGTAAATGTATATATACTTATATAAATTAATACTTAACATACTTTTTTTTGAGTCAAATGCAAAATCCACAATTATAAGCTTGTTTTAAATCAAGAGTGAATCACAGTGTCAATCAAAAGCTTATGTTTTAAACATCTGTTATGTATTTGCTCAAAAATTGTGTTTGTTTAACATAAACAGGTTACAGACTGTAGCTGTTATTACACTCTGGGAGACTTTAAACAAAAGCATCTACCAAATGTAAGCATAATATTTTCCTCATAAAGAAGCCTCACCTGTCTCTTTAAAACTGTCCATTTTCAGTCACTACATTAAGTAAAACAACTTACCTGTTCCACGGTCTGGCTCAGTAACCAGTTTAGTCCAGTTTAGACACTCTTTAGTCTTCCTGTTGTGTTTGAGTCTCTGGTTACTTTTCTCTGGTGGCTTCAACGTTTCTTTGGTTGTGTTTTCCTGACATGGTTCACTGCAATGGGGTCTTTCCTGACCGTGAACAGAAACATCTATTATGGGGTTTAACACAGTAGGTTGAGTCCAGCAAGCACTGGTGGGAGTGAAGTGACCTGCAGGTATAAGCCCTTGACTCATACCAGTCCATGGGTTCTGCCACACACAATCCATGGATGGTATCTTCTGATGGACTGAGGAATGTGACTGGAGGTGTGAATCATAAGGTAAAGAATAGTAAGGGGGTAAATAATGACTCAAGGCTTGAATGTTGTGGAGGTTTTTGTAATCTTTAGGGATATTGTTTTGAGGGAGTCCTGAATTTAAAGGCTGTGAGCCAGTTAACCATGTGGGTGGAAGATAAAGATGGTCATGTTGGCGTCTTGCAGTATCATGCCTGATGCCTAAAGAGAAAAGGCATTGATAAAAGTTTCATTATAAAATCAGTACAAAATCAAAACCAAGTGTGTTGCAATATACTGATAATAAGAATGATCATGATATTAATTACTGTGATTATTGATATCATGTTAATGCTACACAGATGATAATATCATAAATATTGCAATTTAATACAACACAGATGATATTATTGTAAATAATTAGCGCCACTATGTGTGATTCATTGGCCAAAAAAGACAAAACACAAAATATATAAAAAGATGAATTTGACTAATTGCATAATTTATTATAATAAAATGGCAAATGTGTTTTGTTTGTTATAATGACTTATTTTGGACTTGATCATGTAGTGATAATCTAATATGGTGGCAGCTCTAATATGTATTAACATGAATGAAGGGCTTTACCTTTTCCTGTCTGATGAGTGTTTAGCAGAGTGTGAGAAGCCTGAAGATGAGATTGGTCTGGAGAATCTGAGGAGAGCGGGTGGGCTGTAATATCAGGTATGTGTTCAGCCTTTACACTTTGTTCTTCATCCATTTGTTGAATGTAGTTCTTTAGATGCTTCTGTACCAGCTAGATGATAAAACAGACAAAAATGTAGTTCTGGTTCTAGTTCTAGTGTTCCTAAGGGGAACTGTTCAAAATGTGGAGTGCACCAGTGGTCGATTATGTGGGTGAACTATAGCTTATGCATATAACAAAGTAACTTGAAGTGAATTGAGCAGCAGTTTAACTCTATACCACTTAAAACATTTCCTTTTTTTAATATACAGCACCTTGGACTGTTCAGAAACTCGTATATCTTTCAGCCTTTGTTGCCATCGTGGAAAGTTCTCCTCTAGATATCTTTCATACTGAACCTTTAGAGACACAACCAGAATATTGTTAAGTCTTTAACCTCGCAAGGGGGCAGGGAAATGCTGTGTGACCCGTGGGGTGTTCCTGCTGACCCGTAGGGTGTTCATGGCTTCGGTGCGGGCCACCATGTCATCAAGCGTGTCTTGTGCTCTTTGTAAATCATGCAGCAACTTTTGGCTATGGAGCTGAGCCCTGCGCTCCTGCTCACTGATCTCCAGCCAGCGACCCTGGAGCCAGGCAGCCCTACTGCTACATCACAACAAACATGTCATGATCAGAACACATTAGGAACCAGTTTTAATGGATAGAATCCTAATTAATGAAAGAAAACAAATGTGAGTTTTCTTAGTTAGTTAGTTAGTTAGTTAGATAGATAGATAGATAGATAGATAGATAGATAGATAGATAGATAGATAGATAGATAGATAGATAGAAAGAAAGAAAGAAAGAAAGAAAGAAAGAAAGAAAGAAAGAACTAGTCTTACAGACGATGATTTCGCTGTTGTGACTGAAGATCACTATGAAGTTTCATTCTTCTTAGTTGACTTTATTAGAGGTAACATTGAGGGAACAAAGCAGAGTAATGTAAACCGCACACAGCCAGGCGCACTATTCAGACATTTTACTGCACTTGTTGAAAATGCTGCCATCTCTTGGCTTTTAGCGGTATAACCGCAAATGAATAGACATTATCGATCACTTGGAATTGAATGTATTACATTATGGCAACTGATAGCAGCTTCTGCCTCACAGCCAAAGCTGTACTGTGGAATATAGACTCAATGTACTTTTAATAGACAGATAGATAAATAGGTAAAACAGACTTGAATAAGATACATTTAGAAATAAAATACAAAATAATACACAAGCACTCACTTCTGTTGGAGATTCTCGTATCTTTTATAATTGTCACTGCGCTGCTCATCGCTGTTTATGAAGGATCTCATGATAAACTTGCGGTGACACCCGAGCGACTCACAACAACCAACACAGCGGATTATAAGATTAGGGATTATTCTCTGAGAATAGATTCAGAAGATAAAAGGTGGTCTAATGAAATCGTAATGAAATCTGTATTCATACTCTACTTTGCTTAAACATTTATTTTACAACCCTAGAATAGAGGTATATCGTGACTTTATTTTCTAACACATAATAAAATGAAACTCTATGAAAAAATGCTCTTTAGTTACTTAAACACGGCAAAGGTTTCTAGCAATGCTAAAAAACAATGTTAAATACGCTGAAATAATAATGTATTAAAATTAAATAACCACGTGGAACTCTTGAGCGGACGCCGTTGCGACAGAGGGACAGTTTCAGATGCAACACAGTCATGTTTCGTGCCAAATGTTGTTATAGCCACAACTCGCAGTTAGTTGTGCAAGGCAGCTAGATAGACAGCATGGTATCGTGCCTTTGGCTTTACATTTCTCAGCTGTGTGATCGGTATAAAATGAAGTCATTTTTGTTACTAATCGCTAGTTACTGTTTTTGCACCTGAGCCTTTCTGTGGATCAGAGGTATCGGTGTCGTATCGATCCCAGTGGATCGAGTTTCTCTTCCCATTCGTCCAAACTATAAATGCCGTTTAAACAAGAGGATTTAGAAAACGTGTGTATGTTTCCTTCAGTCGGTGATCTGTTTGTTCTTGTGATTAGATTCGACCAAACGTGAATCGAGTGGCTTTACAGGTAGTGTTCAGGTTGAACGGGTAGTATCTCTTGTAGAAGGTGAGTCAAGAGTTAAAACATGGGTAGGTTTACGAGTACGGTTTGGTCTAAGCTGGAGGCAGCCACCAGCCGTCTGCCTATCGTTCTGAACGCTGTGCTGGTGTTCTCCATCACTGCCGAGGTCAGCTATCTGGTTATGGTAGAGGCTCCCCTGGAACAAGCGCAAAAGAAGACCGAGTGGTCCACGGTGTGGAAGACCATGCATCTTATCGCCCAGTACTTCATGCTGGGAAATATAACCTGGAATGCCTCATTGTTTATGAAAACCAACTCAAGCATTCGTGGAGTGTTTCTTGGTGGAGATGTTTTGGGTCAGGGGTGGAGGTGAGTGGTACCTATCACTGTTACTTATACTCATTCCTAAATGAACCCCACGTGTGGCTGTTATTAATGCAGTTTGCACGTAATAACACGTATTATTTCCCTCGTTGATCACAGGTACTGTTACACCTGCGAGACACACACTCCACCACGATGCTCTCACTGCTACGACTGCAACGTGTGTGTTCTGCGTCGCGACCATCACTGCGTGTTTTTCGGCCACTGCGTCGGTTTCCGCAATTACCGGTATTTCCTGACCTGTCTGCTGTTCATGTGGGCCGGGCTGCTGTATGCGGTGGTGATGAATGCTGAAGTCTTCATTGTCATCCTCAAGGAGGGTGTCACATTTCACAGTGTCATGCTTTTGCTCGTGCCCTGGCTGATGCTTGTCTCTGGTAAGTTAGAGATCTTTAATTATACGTCCCTTCTAAACGCCGCTCCTTAAAGGAAATATGATGAGAAATTGAATTATCATTGATCAGTAGGGCATTCACTTAGTTGTCTCATAGGTATAGCAGCAAACAAACTGCTCATACAGTTCAGAGGATCAAGGTTTATCCTTCTGGCAAAAACTGTAATTTCACCACAAAAGAAACAATTTAAAATAAATGTATCTATTAAAAAGTGTATTCTGATTACTGTTTTCCTTAAGCAACATCCAAAATGTTAATATTCCATTCCACTATAATTATTAGTTTACATCTGCCAACATATAATAACGTAACCGTGGACATTTCTCATGCTCAACTGTGTTTCTGAATCAGAGTGCATCTAAATGCACAAAATACCTCAGTATTACATCTGCTTTTCTTCCATCACAGGACAAGTGACGACACGAGCGTTTGCTTTTGCGTTCATTGCCGACACTTGCGTGGTGGGTTTCCTGCTAGTTGCTGCCTTCCTGTTCTTTCACGTGGTCCTGATGCTGAGGGGCCAGACCACACGCGAGTGGTATTCCACCCGCCAGCCCTACAGCCAGGGGGTGCTGGCCAACATCAGAGAATGCATGGGCAAGTACTGGTACGTCTGCTGGCTCTGTCCGCTGATTCCCTCCCCATTGCCTGGAGACGGCATTAACTTCAAGGTAACTGGTTCACTGGAGCCAAAGAAGTGAAGGGTGTTCACTGATTTTCTTAGTGTTATTTGAATTTATTGGCCCAGCTGATGTAGTGGCATGTTCTTGAGCCTGATGCAGTGGTTGCATGCTGTGCTACCACCAAAATATTACCAGCTCCAACCAGCTCTCTTATCTAAAGAAACCAGCAAAAAATGGACTTTCATTTGTAACTTCACTTTACAATAGTTTTTATTAACTATGCTAATTATTTTAATTGGTGTTAATATTATGTACTGCAATTTAATGACTTTTTGTTCTCTTGTGCACTGTTTGCGATGGTCACATATAAAACAGGTGTCTTGGAAAAGGAACTTTTTTTGTTTGTAATTGTTTTACACGCCATATGTTCTTTGTTTTTAACACTAAATTAACGTGCCAAATATGTGCTACCAAATGTGAATGTTCTGTATGCCAAGCTGTCTATGGTTTTATTTGTTTTGAGCCGTACAATAAAGTAATTTTGTTATTTATGACACTGAAAATTAGGTTTATTATTATTTTCTTATTTGTGCTCCACGTTGTAACAGTTAAAAATTGTTACAAACATAACTGTGCAACTTTCAGTAAATCTTTTCCACTTGCAGAAATATAGTAACGGTATATGTAGCATCTGTTATTATTAAGAAAACGAACTGGGGGCACTTTTTCATTTGATTTTAATTAGTTTCTAAAGCTGGAATAATGTTAAAACAATGCAATTCAAGAAACAATATCCCGAAAAGGGGATATTTAATGGCATTAACTTGTATGCATTCAGTGACTAAAGCTCAAACCATCAAACAAATGTTGCAAGTCCTTGCCAGAACTAATGTGTTTTGTTATCCTTGTGCAGTTTAGTACCTTCAAGTCACTCTGGTGACCTTAGCAGACTTACCACAAATGCAATTCATGATCTTAACTGTGCATGTTGCAGTAGGTTTTGTATAGAAACACCAGTTTTCAATTTAAACCCTGAGAGGACGTTTCTAAAGTGTTTTGTTCTTGGATGGTGCTTCTGCTGTGTGTGTAAAATAAAGGTTTTTTAAGTGGCACTTAGTTTGTTATTGTATTATCTAATGTGTTGACGTTTATTTTAAGCATCCAAATCCTTTCTCAGGCTACTGTATGTTGTCAGAAAACATTACTCTCGGACGATACCCTAGCTGGGTAATGTCATGTTATTTATTGTGGACCCTGCATGAGGGCGCAATTGTGAGGGTCTGGGAAACACCCTCGGTGACGGAGCCAAGCGTCGTGAGGAGAGCGAGAGAAAAAGAGGGACATAGATGGAGATGGAGGTGGATGTGATTGGAATGCTTATAAACAGGGACAATATGTGAAAACATCTACCTACTTCCGCTTATTTTCGCACTCGGCAACAATTTAAGATATTTTCTTTGTCGTCCGGGTTTAACTAAAGATCCGAAAGGGGCAAATATTCGTAAGTAAAAGATGCTGGCGTGCCTATATTGAAGAAGCGATCGGGCGGAAAACGTATGGCTGTATTTAAACGAGCGACGCCGCCGTATGTGAAAAAGAAAGCGCTTGATATAGGTGATCTAAATAAAAGAAGAGGGCTTCAGTCTCGCATGGACACGTTTTGAGAGGTGTGGTGGAGGGATGAAGGCGGTGTTGACATCCAGACGGCAGCGGGTCTTTTATCGGCTCTTTATATGTGCTGTCGGGCTCCTCGCCGTCACCTGCTTTACTCAAATTCTTCATGTAACAGGTGCGTGTATCGATGCACACAAATGTATCCTTCGCACTGAATATACTGATACTTCGTTTATTATTGTGTGTTTTCCCGTTTCAAACGTTGTATGACGACGATACATGATGTACCTTTTATAATTTTCGACCAAAGCCTTTTACATGAAGTCTTTTTTCTTTATGATGAATATTCCCATCCATTCGTGAGTTTAATAGCGTATCATCAGGCGATATAGCAGTTATGGACCAGCTGCATAAGAGCAATTTTGCTGTTTATTATCAACTACAGTGATCAGACCCCCGAGGAACGTCTACATTAATCATGTTCTTCATCACAGTCATCTGAAAGCCTCCAGTGATGTCAAGATCTTTACTCTGAAACCCCAAAACCAGCAAGGCTAAATAAACCAGAAGGGTGGCAGACCACAGCATAATTGCCAGTTTCTAAAGGGCATCACTGTGACAGTAGCCTCACTGTGACATATTCAGCCGTGACCTGCCCTCACCTCTGTCTCATTGTTACCTGGCCATCACACTTGTCCTGGTCTTTGTTACTCATCATCAGAGACTGAAGGGTTGGTACCAGCAGGGGGTTTGAAGTTTCTTAGACATCAGAGAAGATGGGATCCATTGAGTCCATTTAATCAGCACACGTTCCATTTTTAGAGATGCCAACCTTTCAGTGTATTTTAGGTGCCTATATAGAGCAGTAAAAGGCTTTAAATGGCTCCTTTACGGCACTAAAATGAGCAGGATTTTAAGTAATAAGGGCACGACAGTAACTAGCTTTAATAGCGTTTGCATGCCAATAGGCGCTGAAACATTCTGTGGAAGAGCACAAATAGACACACAGAACAAAATAACACGCAATGTGACCTGCTTATTTTGCCTTATTGTTCTCCTTTGTTGTTTAAAATTTGATCTTTTCACCGTGCTTTGAACTTCTCTAGCTTTGACTGTGTGAGTAATGAGTTCCTCTGGGAGACTGAGTTTGAATGTTAAACAGCGTGCTGTTGAAGTCAACCGCTGAATGAACCAGTGTGAATTTTTACTAACCTTAGTTAGTCCTTTAACATCAGAATGACAAATATCATGCTGGTTCAGGGACATAATCTACATATTACAGGTGTGTCAAAAGATAGAGATGCCATGGGTGGGTTTTTTATGCAACAGGCAACCCTGTCTAGAGCCTGCAAAAATGAACATTTAATTATGTTTTATAAATGTTCTTCTTTCTACGTTTTTATTTATGCTTTTGTTTACGCTGTTATTGTCTTAGGAGAGTGTGTTTAAAATATTCTAATAAGGAAGCAGTTCGCCTATTGCAGTTATATTTGGAACTGATTAGTTTGCATATGCAAATGAGAACTATCTTTGTCATTTGGTTCTTTGGTAAGCCACACCCTCTCTGGGCTCACATCCAGTTCCACACCACTCATTAATCACCGCTTTTGGATCAGGTTTCCATGGAAACTTGAAAGGAGGGAAGGAAGCATTCTGATTGCCTCAATCTTTTGCCTATTTTTAAATAAGTGTGATATGTAATAGTGTTAACAGGAAATTTAGTTGCTTTCAATGTTCATTATTTGTACGTCGTTTTTGGTTTCTACCAAATGAATAAATGGCTTTCAATGGCTTTCATACTTCATACATGAATAAAAAGATAATGAATGTTTTTTGTGGTGCGTTTTACAGACCATTCCAAAGAGCACTCGGACCTTATCTGGACCCGGCGTAAGCTGACCCAACAGAGCGAAGGGGAGAACCACACTTCAAACACGCCCAGAGCCGGTGAGTGAAATTGAAATGGCTCTGTCAATCTTTCTGCATGTCTCTCTCAATCACCTCCCTCCATATCTCGCCATCTTTTTTTCCTGCCTCTTCATTCTGTGAAATGATGCAGACAGGTGCCCTCTTCATAGTCAAGCCCCCTTTGAGGCTTGTGTTACTAAGCAACGGAATCCCTAATTTCAGAACAGGCGATAGTCTGTTTTAAGCATTCAGAGTGTAGCACTGTGGAGAGATTTATCATATATAATTTTTCAATTGAATTCACAAATCGCTCAACATTAAAGCTGTTTCATAAATCACATATCCACAGTAAATATATGAATAATGAATGAGTGAATTATAATGAATTATTTACATGTGCTATGAAATCAAATGCCTTTAAAGGAATCTGTGTGTATGCATAAACTATAAACCTAATTTTTTTATTACTATTTAGTTTTGTGCACATACTTTACAATGCCAAATTTTTTTAAATAATTTTATTATTTTGTTTACTATATGAGAGAAGAATTAAGATTTTATGTGTAGAAAAATAAAAATGTCCCCAAATCATTCTTCAGATTATTTATAAAGCCTTCTGATTTGTTAAACTCATTGAGAGAGTCATTGCTAATTTTAAACTTAAACCTCACTGAGCAGCTGTTTGTTTCAGGTAATGATTCATTTAATAGCTCACATTAAACCAAAATCCTTTCCTTATACGTTACAAAATACATTACTGCAGTTTAAAAGCAGTTTGTTATTCATTTTAAAGGGGCTTTTAAAGGGGTGTGATGTCCTCCACACATGTGATGTGTCTGTGATGTCTCTTAATTCATGGCTGTTTATTGGACAGCTGGTCTCTTTAAAGCAGTCAGAGCAAGCGTAGTAATGACACTCATTGTATCTCAAAGAGCTGCGAGTGGACGTATTACCAGTGCTTTAATTTAACCAGGCACTTGTCCTGACCTCCATGCAATATAACAAATTACCTTAAGAGGTGGTCAATTCAATTGCCACTAAGTTACCAAAGACAAAAGCCTCTTAACAACCTTGAGTCAAATACATTGTATCTAAAATTTCTACATCAACGTATTAAGAAAGATTGCTTCTGCAGATTAGGCTTACATTTGCTTCTTTTGCCAACTTGTACATTTGAAAGTATGTATAACTTTGGTCTCATTAGTCATGTCAAAGCGAGTGCTTAGAGCAAAAAAGCTTAGCAAAACTTTTATAGCTTTTATAGCCACTTCAGTGTCCTGTGGGTATTAAATCCAATACTGTGAAAGAGCACTAGTTACTGTTATTTGTCTCAGAGCAGAGCTGTCAAGCTTGTATCATATACAGCAGCGTATGAAAATGGGTTTTAGCACACTTGAGATGTTATTAGCATTTCCTCTTTATATTCCATATGTTCCACTTGAATTGTTGTTGTTTGTGCTAACATCTGTCTCTGTGTATAAAAACACTCATGTATGTATTCAGCGATCCATGAATTTCCTGAAGACGTCTTTACTAAGTCACAGAGGAGGCATGGGGCGGTTCTACTGCATGTGTTTTGTGTGAGTATAGAATAGTGGTAATTTGCAATTGTTATCAAGAAGATGTTTAGCTATTTAGCCTGTTGTGTAAACCACCTGTTGTGTGTTTTTGTGACTACAGGCAGTGTACATGTTTTATGCTCTTGCTATTGTTTGCGATGTCTACTTTGTGCCGTCTCTGGAAAAAATCTGTGAGGTGAGAGTTTTTTCTTTCAACTGTAAAATGTTACAAAGAAACTTCAGAGTCTTTGTGTGCTGAGTTTCTGTTTGGATTTCAGAACTTGCACCTCAGTGAAGATGTTGCAGGTGCCACCTTCATGGCTGCCGGGAGCTCCGCCCCTGAGCTTTTCACCTCTTTGATTGGTTAGTTTAAAGGACCTCCGGTGATGATTTTTAATAAGCCTCTGTCAGTGAGTTTCTCTGTCAATAAGGGGTTTTTCATTTTATAAGGCGTGTTCATCACTAAAGGAGATCTTGGGGTGGGAACTATTGTGGGCTCAGCTGTCTTCAACATCCTGGTCATTATCGGTGTGTGTGGTATATTCTCTGGACAGGTAATATTCCTCACACTGTGATGCAAGCAGCTTCTGACTTATTATGTAGTGTAAATACATAAAATGGAAACTTATTATGGAATAATTCTATCATATATCATTACATCATCATGTATAATGTTTTATGTCATGATTTTTGGTTCACAGACCATCTCTCTGACATGGTGGCCACTCTTCCGAGACTCTATATATTACATCCTGTCTGTATTGGCCTTGATTCTGGTAAGACCAATGTAGTGCACTAATAAAATGCGCACAAATATCTATTTAAAAAGCACTAGAGCAGGAATATCACTTTTAAATAATTATAATAAACCTTATTTGTATATAAATACAAATGACAGGGACAGTGTTAGTTCTGAATAGTTGTTATTTCAATACAGTTGCATTTACATTCTAATGGAGCATAAAGTACCTGGTTAAAGCTTGTGGAAAGTTAGTGAATTAGATGCAAATATTTTCATGCCTCTCTTTTGAAATGGCATCATATTTGCCTGTTTCTATTTTGCATTGTAAAGAATAATATACATGTCTTTGGATTTCAGATCATATATGATGAAAAAGTAATTTGGTAAGTGTGCCAAGCATCATAATATGGGAGACTACTGTTTATACATGTGTGCAATGAGATTTAAATTAAAGTGTATACAGTATTAGTACTTACACATTTAACATCACTGTTGCAGGTGGGAGACAATAATCCTCATATCAATGTATGGAGTTTATATCCTGATAATGAAGTGAGTACTTCAGATGTGACCAGTCAGAGGTGACAAAAAGGTTTTATAATACAGATGACAATGTACTATTTATGTGTATGTGCGTATGGTCCACTACGTTATGGGTACCAAATATCCTCATAAGTATAGAAATTGCTTGAAATTTTGATAACAGTACATGAAAATCTAAAAAAGCAGATAGTTTTCTGTAAAATATAAAATCTACAGTTTCTACAGTAAAATAACCATTAACCGTGTGTGTGTGTGTTGTGTGTGTTTGTGTGTGCGTGCATGTGTCTGTGCGTGTGCGTCTGTGTGTGTGCAGGTTTAACAGTCAGATCTGGGGCTGGGTGGAGCAGAGGTTTGGCATGCCAGGTCAGCCATGTTTGGTGAGCAGTCTGCGCAGAGATGTGTCAGTAGGAGAGGCGAGCCCACACTGTGACACCTCCATGATCCTGTTGAAGAAAGGTGTGTGTGTGTGTAGGGTGGAGCTGTGAGGAACACACTGTGTGGTTGTGCCTCACAAAGCATCCCGTTTTCCTCAGGTCAGAATGCGGGCGGTCAGGACTCCCCGGTGGTGATGGTGGATGAGTTGATGAGTCTACACCCTCACCAGTTCTCCTTCTCAGAGGCAAGCCTTCGAATCATGATCACGCCCCACTTCTCCCCCCGCACTCGCCTCAGCATGGCCGGACGCATGCTCATCACCGAGGTACTCGCTCGCTTTCTGCACATGACAGGACGGGGCGATAACAGCAGCCGCTGCCTTTCTCAAGCAAGAATAAATGAAAGCATTTTTAATGTGTTGATTTTGTAGATGGTTTTATTCAGGGATAAAATGTCACTGGAAGGATGTTTTATTTCTCAGAAGTTGCTCTTTCATGTCTCATGAGATTTAATGGAGCGTTAATGGAGCTTTATTAATGTGTTAGTTTAATTTAAAAAAATGTTTTATTTTGTTTTTCTTTGAAACAAGATAATAAAAAATATGTAAGTGCAGATAAAAATGTGAGATTTATGCCTAAAACAAGAAAATACAATTTGCCTGTGCAGTAGGTAAAAAAATCTGTGTGTCTAGCATAAAACTGCTGATGTGGTCTGAGGAAGAGAAAATCTGAACTGGCTGTGAGAAACTGCTGAAATATTGGAGGCCCATGTCAGATTATTGGGATATTTTTCTGCAGAGAAAATATGTGAGAGATATTAAACATATTTCAGTCATGGTTTTATTTCCCATGGGCCCTTTCATTGAGTTTAAACCCCCTTCCCTTTGATAGCTGTTTTGTTATTTGTTCTGGCAAATGCTTTTTCCATCTAAACTTGCTCACATGACCTGCTTGATGGCTTGACTGAGGCAGTTCTTGCATGTCTTCTTTGAGGCCCTCTGATTGGCTGTGCTTTTCACACGGTGTCTTGCGATTCGCTCAGCAAGCTTGTTTCTGAAACTGTGTTTTTCCATTCCTCGTCCTTCTCTTACTGAATCTCATTCATTTGATGGGTTTTACATCCTCCATCCCTACGCAGTGTATCTCAGTGTATCATCACTCACTTCCTGCATGTCCTCCACAGAGACAAAGGCTGATTAGAAACAGGAGCCCTGGAGATAGCAGTGGAGCAGGGGACACATCCGGCCAAGATGGTCCGGGGATGGAAGGGGTTGCCTGGAGTATGGAGAACGGAGGGGCCCTTGAGAGTGAAACGCAGCCCCTGGAGGAACCCAGACAGAGGGGTCCGGCAGGGGAACTGGAAAGGACGGTGACGACAGAGGACACACAGCCTAAAGAGGATGAGGAAGAGGAGGAGGAAGATGCTGATGAAGAACAGCCCTTCAGACCTTTTATTGTTCCAGGCGAGTGAATATTAGCGGTGGGGAAAAATTGATTCAGTGATGCGTCACGAGTCTAAGAGGTTTGTGGATTGATCCACACAGATTCAGATAAATGTAAAATATGAACAGGAATCGTAATAGCGAAACACAGTGTTTCACGCTTCAGATGTGATCATTCTCATGTACATTCAGAGAAGACAAGACACTTTCTGATTGACAGTGACAGTTTATTATAAGTTTCATTTACACTAACAAAATATGCAGATCTGTTTTTGGTGATCAGAGCAAATTATATTCAGTATAGCTAATATACAGAATCATAATACATTTCCCAACCCTATATTTATAAATGATATGTATATATATATATAAATGATACCCAAACATAATAATCAAATGTTAATCAGAATATTCAGAATGACAGCGCAACACTTTGCAAGTTTATTATGCCTCATGGTCTTTTGTCCACATCCTGATTAGAAGAATGGTCCTAATATTTAATTCTAATATTTATCCCCTTAAGGGCCGTACTACATTAGTCTGAGAGCCATTTGTAGATAATAGAGGCATGTATTTTATATTCATGCACTAAAGTGTTATGATTATAGTGAAGTGATTTCAAATCTCTCAGGGCTGTTGCAGACTGCAATCAAATTAACTCTATCACTGCTGAGTAACCCAGTGACTTGCTGATAATGACTTCCAATGTGAAAAGCTCTAGTCTTAAAGTCAATCATTTGGCAGCCGTGTGACCTTGGAAGTATGGAATTCTGCTGTCTTTTATTATGGGCCAATCACCTGAGACTTTGCAGACACAGGACAGCACTGGTTGGCTGACCTAAAAACACAATCCCAGGCCCTTCATTAGTGACTATGATGAGCTATGATGTGAAACTATATTTTAGTACAGCTTCATGTTTTTTACTGGTCAATGGCAAAACATTTATGATAGTAACAATACATATTACATTACATACTTTTTACATTACATAAATTAAATACTTTTACATATATATATATATATAGACAGAATACACAGCAATATTCAAACGGCTGTCAATAGAGAATAATGCTTTTTTGGATATAGATGGTGTAGTTATG
Organism: Yasuhikotakia modesta; assembly: GCA_036877545.1. Classification (NCBI taxonomy): domain Eukaryota; kingdom Metazoa; phylum Chordata; class Actinopteri; order Cypriniformes; family Botiidae; genus Yasuhikotakia; species Yasuhikotakia modesta. Next base: position 15,220 of record JBAJNP010005061.1, read on the forward strand.
GCATTATCCGTTAGGTGGTGTTAAAGAGTCTAGCATAAAATGGGTGGTTTAAATTACTGTCCACAGAGAGGCCCTGTGAGCGAGTGAAGTGGCTGTTATCATGGCCATTAGGCTGCCTGCTGTACTACACTGTGCCCAACTGTGTTTTGCCTCGCTGGGAACGGTGGTTTATGGTTACATTCGTGATCTCAACACTCTGGATTGCTGTCTTCTCCTACCTCATGGTGTGGATGGTGAGATCAGCCGGTCCTTACGGATTATTATTGTCCATAATGGTCCTAAACTGCAGTTGCACCTATAGTTATACCTGCTTTGACAGGATTGGTCAGTTTAACTCATTAGCATGTTTCTTTTGTTGCAGGTCACCATTATCAGTTTTACGTTGGACATTCCAGATGTTGTCATGGGAATTACATTTTTAGCAGCAGGCACTAGTGTTCCAGACTGCATGGCTAGTCTCATAGTTGCTCGTCAAGGTAACGAAACACATCGCTTTGTATTATCGTAAACCTGCAGTATGTTTTTTTTATTCAAAAGAACAAAAAAAAACAAAAAAAGTCAAGACCAAGAAGCAAACAAGACCAGTGTTCAACATGATCTCCTTACCTTATGCCAATTAGCATAAATTAATTTAAAATTATTATTTATAAATTGAACAATTTGTCGGGTCCTGCTACATCAGATTTGGCTACAGTAGATGGCGCAGTGTTTGAAGATTGTTCTTACATTATTTGTGTAGAATTTAACTTAAACAAAAACTCCACAAATAAATTAGCACATATCATGTAATTTTATGTTTCAAACAGACAAAGCGGCAAAAGATTACAGATTGCAGCTTTAACCACATATTGACTTCTGTATGATTACAATGGTTTGATTTGATTGGTCAGATGTACAAGTGTGTGTGGTTGTGCAGGTATGGGAGACATGGCGGTGTCCAACTCGATCGGTAGCAACATCTTTGACATTCTGCTAGGTCTTGGTTTCCCGTGGGCTTTACGCACATTAGTGGTTGATTATGGATCAATGGTGAGTTATGTGTTGACTTTGCTTTTGGTTTATCTCATTTTAATTGGCCATATAAACCCAACTTTGTTTACTGTACTTTGTGTCCTGTGTACTTTGTAGAAAACAAGTAGCACAAATCAAAAGGTACATGCCTAAACAATATGACTGCTATTAAACTCTGTCCTTTTTATGTTTCTCTCAGGTCTTCATTAACAGTAGAGGGCTGGTATACTCAGTGATTCTACTGCTTGCTTCTGTTTTCCTCACTGTGAGTTAAACTGTGAGAACTTAATTCATATATGAATAAACAGACCGGTTGACGTCCTCTTACACGGCCTGTTTTCTGTATCTGTGCAGGTACTCAGTGTTCATCTCAACCACTGGAGGCTGGACCGGAGGTTAGGCCTCGGGCTTATGTTCCTGTATTCCATCTTCCTGCTCTGCTCCATTTGCTTTGAGAATCTCTAGATTCCAGTTTCCCTATTTTGCCTTGTCCTAGTGCACATCTAGATAATCATGTTAACCCCCAGTCATTGCCTTACTAGTAGCAGTTACTTCAGCTATAAGGATTCAAGGGAGGGAGGGTAGTGAACGTTACAGTGTGGCTGCTTAGTTAATCTGATAAGTTAAAAGCAGGTTAGTTCATAACTAGTCTTGGAGCCAAACACCCAATAGACAGTGCTGCCAAACTCAAGGAGACTTCCTGTACCTCTGAAACATTTCTACTAAACCTACAGAAAACAAAATCAATTTCAGCGACGGGATGTGATGAATTTATATAAGATTTATTAAATGTTTACAGCACACAGGACACTTCCTGTTTCACTTCATGCCTCACATTTTGCATATTTCTATTCTGAAATCGTGAAGTCACCATCCAGCATAATATAAACAAAAAACACGTCACTGCAGAAGTGTTAGGACTAAAAAGTGTTTTATTAACTCTTGTAACAGGGAGCTCAGTTTCCATACACTCCATTTATTGCATTATTTTGCCTTATTTATTTTTGACTTTAGGTCTGTAAAAGTTGTGCATTAGGTTTTGATGATTACAGAATATTTAAGAGTTTGTCATTTGTGTTTTTCCTTAAAAAAGAAAATATATTAGAGTTTTGATGAAGAATTGTTGTAGTATTACTGATTAACCAAAAATACCCTCTGTATTTGGTAGGTGTTTATATACCAAACACACATAGTTTTATAAGTGCCACTTCGAGGTATCTGTTTATTATGAAATAATGAATGAAAGACTTAATTTTGTGGTAATGGCATATTAACTTGGAGCTAAAATGGTATTGGGTAAATTTGCCAATAGTGAGGGCAAAAATACAGCCGTTTTAATTGTTGTGAAGTTAAATTTACATTTATGTTTGACCTTTAAAACTTTTATTTTATCCCAATAATGTGCCTATGTTTTGGTTTGACTGTATATTTTATTTATTGCTAAAAAGTCCAATATTTACAATATTCATTCTTGTGGTTTTGCAGTTTAATCTGTCCTTCCGAATATAATGTTCAAAACATTTTAACAAATACCATCAAAACCAAGTGTGTTGATTACATGTGCTGTGAGAAATAAGTATGAAATGACTGAGTTAGAATCTCTTTTGATGCTATTTAACTGAACGTTTTAGTTTTCTTGGTTTTAGAAGCAACTTACGTTAAAATTATTCATTATTACTACTTGATCATTTCATACAGTTGTGTTTGTTCTTAAAGATATTTGTATGTTGTTGAGTGCAATAAAACAAGGTCTGTGCAATATCCCCCATCATCTGTTTAGCTTTTTGCATTTTTCAAATATGGAAGTGTTACAAATAAAGTTTCATTTTCTCTTCACCTGCTAAACTCTAGAGAGTTTCTTGAGAGTTTCTTAAGGGGAGTTTTGATTCTCATGGGAAAAGTTCTTACACAGTAGACAGACTTTTATCAGGAAGTTGTAGTTCTTACGTAATCTAGCAGTATATATATTTACATGTCAAATTATATATATATATCATTGTTTGCTAAATTTGCAAAGCAAATGATCTTGCGATGTTAAATATAAAGCTTGTCAAAGTTTAATGTCCAAATAATAAGAATAATAATAATAATAATTGTGGCATTTATTAACTAAAACGCTTGTGACTAAACACGTGACGTCAGTTCGCGACTTTTAAGCTTAAGCTTTTTCTACTTTCCACTTAAAATTGGTTGGCAACGAAGTAGCCGGATCTTGTCTCTGTAAACATGCCCCAAGAATTTGGAGTCAATCGCTCATATTATAAATCACTAATACAAACACCGGTAAGATCGCGTTAAACACTCATCTGTCACACATTTGCTCAACAAGTGTTTTTTGGTTCGTTTATAACCAAGAATTGTTAGGGATTGCAGCTTTAAAATCTAACCATACGCTTCTTAGCACAGCAACCAATTCTTACTTTTCTCAAAAGTGCACAAAAAGTTACATTACGTTGTTGTTGTTGTTTTCATTTAAGTTGTGAGTTTCATCTCTTTTTTGGACACAATGTTTCATCAGAAACTGAAAAATGAGAGACGTTTTCTCAGAGTCTGATACTTCCACCTGCAATTTGAGAAACTCAGAGACGCCGTCATCCATCTCCAAACCTTTGTATTATACACCTTTCACTTTGATAAATACAGAACGAGAGAAACCAATAGCGATGTTCTGCTTCCCCGTCATCTAGTGCGTAAGAGCTCTTCATAAATATTCATGTAGTCCTTTGAATGTCTAACCAGAGCTAAACGTCGGTATCTTTATAAAACATAATGTGCTAAACACTTAAAAAACAATCAGTTGTGCTTGTTTCATTCCACAGCTGAAACAAAACTGCCTGTTACCTGTGGCACATAAAATATACTGACTAATTCTCTTAAAGCAATGACACAATGAAACATCAGACCCATTGGTTAAAAAAACTAACGCTTGTCAAATGAGGTATTTGGCACAAAGAATCTGAGGTTGTGAGGTTGACGCTGATGAGTAGCGAAGAGTAAACATTTGTTAGGCCCCTCTGTGCAAGCAGAGATAGGCTGCTGTTGAATTGACAGCGCACCCGTAATTGTGTCCATGACGAGAGAACCATCACGTCAAAACCATTAACACTGGGATGAGGTGACATGAGAAGTATTGATCCCTCCAGGATAGATGGCCGGAGAACATATAAAAGTGAAGATCCAGCCAGAGTCACCCAAAGCTCACAGAAGACTTGAGTCACCCGACAGCCTCTCAACATGTTGTCACTGGCACTTCTCTACATTCTGGCTGTGGTTTGCAGTGAGCGAAGGACTCATTCGTTGCCATTGTACTCAGATGCCGCATTGCCCACACAGGAAGGTAAGCATTGTGCTTTGTAACATTTTTAGTATTAATACAGTATATGGTGACACTTGTGCAGACAACACAATGACTGTATTTGTACATATGTAATACACTGTAAAGATAATACGATCAATATGTCATAACAGCATGTTTCTTTCATTAACTCCAGGCAATTTAAACTTTATTTGTAAACTTTATTTTGTTAATTTGTACAATGTAAGTTTAAAAAAATTAAAATTGTAAGTTGACTCAGCGTGTACAGTCAGTCTTATTAATCATTAAAAGTAATGGTTTACACTACAATTACTGGACATTAGTTTGTATGCTTAGTAATTCTGTTCATATTGTTTAGGACAAAAAGAGGTAAAATGCATTATGGGAAGGATTTGTTAAAAACTATTCATGATTCTAAGCAGTTACATATTAGATATGTCTCCTAACCCTGTTCCTTTCTTTGAATCATTCTTTCTTTTTTTGAATTGTCAGCGTTAAATCTATTTTCCAAAATCAACATGTACCAAATTTGTTTGCAGATCTAATTCAGAAACTGGTAGCAGAAGTCGAGGGGGGTCAAAATAATGACCTTACAGAACAAAGGGACATTAAAAATGTTCTGCCTGTCCTGCTGCAGAGAGGTACAGACCAGGACTTTAGGGCTAAAAGTAAGGGCTGTGATATTAGATAACATTTGTTATGTTATTATGGCAATGTTCAGCTCAGCATTTTCTTTATTTATTTTCTATCAGGCGCAAAAGAAACCTTGCAGCAGGAGAAAATAAGTAACATGGTAAAATTTCTTTATTCAATTCTCTATTTTGTGGAATTAAAAGAGTGATTCTGATTTCATAGCATAAAATATATCCTGTCTGGTTAGGTCGATGAATTAAAAGAGGTCGTGTTGAAACTAGCAGCAGCTGATAACCTGCGTTCCCAAGGCTTTCTTCGATCTGAGCAAAACTTGCCCAAAAACAACAAGAGAGGTAAGCATGTCACTTTTAACTTCTTTAGGTTATAAGAACTTCCCCCTCTCATTTCTATTCTAATATAACATAAATGTTAAATATCAATTCTTAGATGTTATATTAGCATTATTGCCAACATTCTGAGGATGTTACCTAGCTATTATTTTTTACTATACATTTATTTAGGCTGTTTGGTGACACTTTTATCCAATTCAACTGGTAATATATCTAGGAATTACAATTTATTAGTTTGTGTGTCTCATATCTTGGGGTTGCCAACACCTTGCTCTACCAAAAACAAAAACTAGCATGTCAATAAATGTTGAAACATCATAGATGTGAAGTACCCAGAATTATGTAATACAGATTGTGTTCAGTATTTTAAAGACTTTCAAAAAAGACACAACGGCTTATATATTTCACTAAAAACTGTTTTTGTTCTTTCCTTCCCAGCCTGTTTCTGGAAGTATTGCGTAACAAACTAAGAGTTTATCTCCACCATAGGTGAAGAAAGGACCAGCCTACCCTTTCTGTAAAAATGTGAAATCTATGTATTTATTTCTCCCATAAAATATGTAAGAGGCTTCACCATTGTGTATATTGTTTTATATATAGTAAACAAACTATAATATGAATGTATTTTTTATCTTAAATGAAAAATGACCTAGAATTGCAACTCTAAAATAAATATAGTCTGTATTAAACGGACCAGCTGTAACGTCTGTGTATTTTATGGCGTTAATGTTAAGAATCTCAATAATTTGCCAATAAACCTGTTATAGTTATGAAAGTTTAAGCTTTATTTCATTACATTCACACAAAAAGAAATACAGCAGCGCTATATTTAATTTGAAGTATAACATTTTAAAAAAAGTAGATTTTTCAGTGATGATTCTATGATCTGTGTTTCATTCATGTCACAATATAACCCTTAAAATAAAACAACCATTACTGTGAAAATGTTTGTGTTACTTGTTTACTGTACATGATTTATACTCCACACTTGCCTTAAGGGTGCTGTTAGCTTATTTTTATAAATGATAAAAGCACATTATTGCAGATAACCGAATATGCCCTATTGGATATAAAATAAATTTATTTACATTATGCACAAAAATATCTGATATGCAATTAAAGGCACAAATGGGCCATATTGACTGCTGTGCTCAAGATAATTTGTAAATATGATCTATAAAACAACAAAATAAGCCCTTATAGTAAGAGTCAATGAGAAATAATCTTGTTTGTCTGTCAGATTTGGAATTGCAGGCACAAATAAAACTGGCATGTCTATTTGAACGGGACTGTTTAAGTTTTAGAAATTGTTGCTTCACACACATACTTTATGATTTTTATTCTGGCTTATGATGATTAAATCTGTAATTTTTATTTTAGCACAATATCTGTAAAAATGTACTAACTCTGGTTCTGGGAGTCTTTAAGTGTCTTGTAGAAACTTTGTCATCTACATGTAAATGGCTATAAACTTTTCCATAAATATTTACACTATTTACATACACATATAAAGCCCCTATATATGAAGAACCTATAGGATTCATGTATTTTTAATGGGTGTTCACTTCCTCTTGGCCACAGTCAGATAGGCTTTCTCAATCTCAATGTCAGCTGGGCAGGTCTGGCTGAACTCTTCCCGCTCATAGGCGTGCTGCAGGTAACGCCACACTCCAGTGAACTGAGCTGGGATGTCAAAGTTACAGTACTTCTTGGCTGCAACCTACAAAATCCAAAACAGGAATATATAAACACACACGTGTATATGCAAGTATACTAATAAAAAGTACATTGCAGTTGAATGTATGTCTTTCAACAGTAATTCTAGCATTTAGCAGATGCTTTAATCCAAAGCGACTTACAATGTGAGGGGAACATAGAAACAAAAAATCAAAAACTGCAAAAACATCAGCCGTACATAGATACAATTTTACCAGAAGTACAGTATTTTAATGCAATGATTCAGGAACAGAAATGGAATTTAAAAAGCATTAACAGTTTAGTCCTGAGCTCTGTTGTGTACAGATACAGCACAGTCAGGTCTACAAAGGTTTGTACCTCACCTTGATGACATGTAGCTTTGGTAACAGATTGCAGTCTGCCAGTGTCAGGCGATTTCCATCAAGAAACTTTCTCCTGGAGACAGAAATGTTCTGGTCCAGTTCATCCTGAAGAGGCGTGTTCAGATAATCGTCCAATCGCTTAAACTCCCTCAGTAAGGCTTTCTCATGGACTGAGAAGGCAGATAATATTCACAAAGCAATAAATATAAATGCATATAGCAAAATACTGATAGTGATGTCATTGTAGGAAATGTAATTGTTTTGACTGGTAAACTTACAAGCATTGTTTGGACTGTTCTTGATAAATGCTGAGAATTTAGCAAAAATGTCAGCGCCAACATCAAATGACTCTTTGTAGCGGGGGCTGAGATGAGGATAGCTGATTGGATGAGAGACAGTGAAATTAATATTTACAACCAATCATCACACACCCAAAAGCACACATCCAACATTTACTTAACAATTTTGATGTTTAAAATTGCTTAGCATGTGTATCTGTGTACATAATGAGTATTAAATATTTGTCATACACAAATATTTTAAAATGTGGCCAATACAAAAACATCCAAAATATCTTTCGTCCTTAAATCATGATAAACTGAGATCAATACACTCAAATCCTACTTTTAGGCTGACGGTGATTTATCACAGTAAAATAAAAAAAGACGTAATTGTGTCAGATATTAGAATTACATCATGCAGTCGTGACTCCTGACACAATAATAGAACAATACATTACAATACAAAGGTTACAATCTAGGTAATGTCATGTTTGTTATAGCATTACATTAGCTAATATAAAGTGTGTGTGCAGTACCGGGGAGGGGCAAGGGTGGTCTCCAAAAACTCTTCAATCTTAATAAAGTCAGTCTTCAGTGTGCCGTTGTACAGGAGGAAAGGTGGGTTGGTACCTGGAGCTAAATCCTTCAGCTCCTCTGGCTTCCTAACAACACAGGGTGGAACGAAACAGAGGGAGTGTAAACCACAGGGTGTGGACGTGGTCAATATAAAGTCATTTATCAGATGTATCACCTCTGAATGTGACTCCTAATAAATAATGATTCTTTGAACATCATTAAGCAAAGCACACGGATGTGTGGGAGTGTGCGGTTATTTAAAGCATTAATGCGCTCGCATTTGTTTGCTTCCCAGGAATTAGATGGGAACAGTCGAGTGGGAATGTTCACACCACAGTTATGCTGTTTGTTGTTCACCTTTGTGGCTTTATCAAAGGCAGTTTAGTCCTGTCCTAGAATACCACAGGTTTAGCTACTTGTTCCCTTATATAACAGTCTTATTTTGAATCACCTAACCAACAGGGAACATTTTCAGAACATTGGCTAATGTATCCTAAAAGGTCTTTCAAAGTTATCATAAAACATTCTTACAGTAACGTTAGTAGAATGTTTTTCAACATTATATAACATATCAAAAATTTATAGGTTGTTAGTGGGAAGGTTTAAAAATGTTTGAACAACGTGCTTTAAAATACTTTTAACATTGTTATGTTTAAGGGAAATGTTAGGGAAATGTTCAAACAACCTAAAATTGTTGAGAACTTGACACTTACTTTCTCATGTCAACTGTGGTGACTGTAAACTTGACTCCTTTTAACCAAAGAACCATGAAGAGCCTTTGGCAGAAGGGACAGTTGCCCACGTTCTCTCCATCATGCCCTGCCTGGAGATAAACAGCCCATGGTCATCATTACAGTTACAGAGACCAGGTCACATAATCAGACACAGACGTTCACAGTGTGCATTTCTTTTAAGTTTTTTACTATGATGTTGATGGAAAGCTTTTTTTTAACTAAACGTGCCCCTCCCTTCAAAAGAAAAGAATATAAATAGATTATGTGTTGTGTGGGTGTGTGTGAGGGGGGTGCGATTCAAGGGCCTGATCCAAAAAGAGGAAAAGCAGGAATTGTCTTCAACAGGGAGATAATGGATCTAAACAATGTCTCCACCGCCCATAATGAACATATTTATAAATAAGAACACAAACATCTTATATAAATAACTTCTGCTGTAAGTGATGACCATCAACAGTACAAAGCTTTGATGATATTTAGTATTTTATAGGCCCAACTTGAGGCATAAAGACCATGTAAACACATAAAAACTTTCACTGATGCTTAATGCATCAGTGAACAAGCTAACTAGCTATATAACTAGCTATATAGAACTCAGTGTACGATAGCTTGCGTGTGTGCTGCTTGCGTGTGTGAGCACCCAGTCTCATTTGGTACGTGTGCGTGTGCCTTGATAAGAAACCCAGTCCAGTCTGTGTGTTTACTGTGATAAAAAACAGTGTGAAGGAGAAACAGTTACAAATCAACCATACTGTTCAGTCTTCACTACTTTGTGTTAACTGAGTTCATTTTGACACACGTCAGCCTCTGATTCACGCGGTTCTTAACAACTCTCTGCCATAAACGAAACACTGATATACTAAATCTTGGATAGCACCATTTAACATACAAATCTTAAGTTTATATTTGGTAACCTTTCCTAAACACCTAAGAGGAATCATTCTCAGAATGTTGGCTAATGCTCTCTGACATTGTTAACGTTTTTGTTAATAAAATGAAATGTTTGTGAAACATTCTTACATACTAAAATTGTTATTATATATTGTCAATTTGATCAATATATTAATCATATATCATAATATAAATCTCTTATTAGTTGTAGAACATAAATAGGCAACAATTTTGCAACAAGTACCATATTTTAACATATGGGCCACAATATGTCAGACTTTAATCTGAAATTTTAATCAGAAAAATTCATTTTTTAAAACAGATGATTGGTTATGTAACTGACTAACTTGTAACTATGTAACTTTTCTGTCACCATCTCTGTATAAAACATAAAATTGCAGGTTATTTTAAATACTTTTTTGTATTAAAAGTGTGTTAAAGTCAAATTAAGCCAGACTCACATTTGCTAGGAAATCTGACCCAACAGATCAAATTATAAATCATTATTTTAACCTGTATGTTAGTTATGAATTGTAGCTTCAAACACAGAATAACTAACCTTTATGAAGAGCTCAATACTTGGACCTTTCTCCGAGTCTGACCTGAGTGCCATTTCTCCAGACAGATGTCAAGTTGGTCAAGTTAGAGAATAATATTCCACAGAGACTAGAAAGTCCCCAAAGCAGAGTTGCGAACAGCTGCACTTACCCCTGATGTACGCTAACGTTAGTCAGACCTCTGAAGTCTGCTGTCTCCCTCAAGCAACAGACTTTAAAAGTCAGGAGGCAGGGACGCAACAGAGGATGGGTGTGGCTCCCGACTATATAGCTGTGCTGCCAAGCTGTGACAGTACGTTCAAAAATATCCTTTCATTCTGACCAGCACTCACTCACACTCGTGAGACGTCACAATGTTATCATAGACATAAAGCAGGGGCCACATTCCATTCATGCTAAATATTAACACTAATACACAGGTGTGTTTTTTGCTATTTCTGACCTCTGACTAACATTTCTACCTGTGTTTATGATGTTCATTCACAATGCCCCCCTTTATAACAACGTTTCATTAGTGATTGTGCGCCAATGTAAATGGTTGACGTAAATGTTATTTATAAAATAAAGAATTGCTTTTACATTTCAGACCACACAGTGCTGGTACTTTCACTTCTGTATATAAAAAAACAGATTTTCATTTGACTCATTCTTTTCTTTTTGTCAGTTACAGGAAGCTCTTGCGAAATTTCCCAGAAACAATTGTGTCTGATATGACTTTTGATATCAATCAAGAAAGAGTAAGAAAGGATGAACGAAAGAGAAATGAATAAGGGTGTGTCCAGCACACAGGGAATGCTCCCAAAACGTTGGCTAGCATACTCTAAAAGTTCTTTACCAAAACATTTACCAAAACATTCTTGCAGTAATGTTAGTTAAACTTTTTAACATGATATATCTATTAAAAGTGTTAGTCTCAAGTTGATAAGGGAATATTTTAAAAATTAACAAAATATTCCTATGCCCAAGCAACATGGATAATACAGTGCTCAAAACTGAATGTTTTATGTCATATAACTTTCATAATAACATTAGAATGCTTTTGTTATTTAATGTTATTTTTTGTTATTTAATTTAATTTAATTTAATGTTAAGGAAATGCTGTTACAACCCTTACATTGTTAGCTGGATGAGTATGTGGTCGTTTTTAGTCATCTTTAAACAAATAGGTAGGTCCCCTCATTCCCCACAAGTTTTTATGTTCAGTCACACACAGTTTGACTCATGAGAAAACAGTTACGTCATCTCATGGTTTTTCATTACAATAGAACATGTTACCATGGAGACAACTCTTAAACCAACTTTAAAGTTAAACATTAAAAGTAATAAATTTTTAAAGTAATAAAATTAAAGTTTATTACCATTAAAGTAATAAACTGTAAAACCAGAAATGACCATTTTTTTCAGCCTTTAAATTTTGTACCTTTTTGTTTTCACCCTCATTTATTCAGACCCCAATGTGCAAGACTTTCATTTCCTCACTTTACACAGATGGTATTTTAAGGGGATTTGTTGCATCATGGGGGGATTTCAACAAACGTTTGGTTACCGTATAAAGAACATGCGGCACTATATACAATATATAAATATCTTAAAGTCTCTGTTGACTAGAATTGAGGATTGGCGATTCCAAAACAAATCTCTGAAATGGAAACTCCTAACAAATCCTGGAAATTAAGCGCGTTCCACTTCAGCCAGCACAGGAAGTAAAACATGCCAGCTTATACTGTGCCCTCCCTCCTCCTGGAGCCAACAGGATACTATGAGTAACATAATCTGAACCATAGGCTGCTTTTCAGTCCATGTTAGCGTCTTACCCACTTTCACATAATAGCTAGTTACACTGAGCAAGGGTTAAGCACTGTTCCCCCTCTGAGGACCTACCACCAAACAGAAAATCACCATGGAGATGTGAGGAGTTGTGAGAAGGCAATGGCTGCTGGCTGACTAACTGACCAACGTTCTGTAAATGTTTAGGAAATGTTCTTACAACCTTAAAATTTTAGCTGGGTCATTACTTTATGCCATTTTGTATTTCTGTGCTTGTCTGTGGATTGCAATATTTTAATTCACAGGCTCTTAATCTGGTCACTGTACTGGGTACACATGTGGGAGTATAGCTGTTTTAATGAGAATGGATCTATTCTACACTTGGGGAGGGTATTTGTGTTGACAAACTGCTGAGAAAGCACAATATATCCTCCACTTATACATCAGTCATCCTACATGCTGTTTGGATTCAGTCTCAGTCAGCACATGGTTCGTACAGATGTCTAGTGAACTAACATAAAATTTATGTTTACCAGCTACATGTATTTAGTCACTATGGCAACATAGTTATTCTTGTGATTCTGAAAACTTCAAAATGTGATTCAGTTGAAACCACTGACCTCTCTTTTCCTCAGGCTAAGAGAGGAAGCACTTATCTTTAAATGACAGGCTATCTAAAGGATATTCAGCAGCTGGGAACACATCTTGGAAAATCCTCATTTTACCTCAGTAAACAGTAATCTGGTCATATGTTACATTTGAGGGCCAATTGCTGTCATCATACCTAATTAAATATAACATTAATCAAAAAAAGCAATGAAAAGATAATTGTCTGGCTCAGCAAAAATCATTCCTTGTGTTTAGGTTTTTGTAACTGGTTTTTGTATTTGGTGCACAAATCATTAGTGTAGTTTTTTACTTTTTCTGTGTTTACTTTATAATGTGGTCACTGCTTATTATCCGGTCAACACAAGCTGTACAGAAAACTACAGATTTCCACAGTTTTACACATTCTTGCCTCTTGTGTTTATATATCAAACATTTAGCTGATTTTGATTAAAAAACAGAAGTACTGAACTCATCTCATTTTAACATGTCTATGTTAAAATCCTTGATTTCTCCCAAAATGTTTGAAAATATTAAAACACTCTTACAAGTAGGTGTGAACTTTCTCACCTCAAAAAGCCTTTGATAATAAGTTGAAAACAAGCTTTTAAACTATCCAATTAGAGCAAGGTCACAAATGTGTGTCAGTATCAGCACTGATAAAAGAACACTTGTTCTCTGCTCAGCACAATGTCACCATTGAGCCTTTTCTCCTGTTGAGAAGTCAGAGGGCAGTAAACAGTCAAATAACATCTCCTAGTTATAAAATCACTGTGTGTTTGTAATGTGTGTTGTGCACTATGCTGTCTCCATGGAGCTCCAGTTGGTTCTGGTGTTTCTTCTCTCTGGTTCTAGCCATCAAAACACGCTATGGTTCCACGGCTCCAGATTTCTCTGGTGAGTGTTTTCCTCAGATTTTATTGTTGTTCTAGAGGAAATTCAGCACGTGACACTGTTGTCCTGAAACATCGCGTCCAAAGGAAAGACATCATTTAATAGTTCCTGTTAAACAGCTGTAGAGGATCAGGTTAGAGTGATGTGTGTGAGGGTCACTGAACTGTCCCATTCTTTGCTGTTTGGTTAGTAACTGTTTGGTAAGGCAATTGATCACACCAGAACCTGTTCTGTGCCAAAGACAACTTCCTGTTGATGCTAGGCTAAAACAGTGTAACGTACATCTGGGTCACAAAAATACAATACAAATCTATTTAGATAATCTAAACACACACAACCTAGCATTGTTTATGTTTATGTAAATGTAGTGCTATTTTCATTATTGTGATGGTATATTTGACAATAGCAAGGTATTGATGATACGCTGTGACAATCGCTGGCTTTTTGATTTGCATTTTTTTCTCACACTACACACTAGAATGGTTTGGTGAGTAATAATCAGTAAAGAATAGCTCATTGTGTTTGTGTCTGTTTGTGATGTGTGTGTCTGTGCCTGGTACTGCCCAACAGAGAGCTCTACAAATACAGCATGGCCGAACCCAAGAGAGGGCGGAGGTGCAGGCCAAACACAATTGGCAACAATTACAATTGATCCAGTTGTTTTCTCTTTGAATTTCTCCAACATTCACAATTATTGTTCAAATTAGGAAAGTAGCAATGCATGTTAAACACACAGCAGAAACCCGATCCGGGTGCAAAAGTGAAGAATATATCTAGCAAATTAAATGTTCTGCAGTGTCCCTCTTTTTTTACAAACTGGTGTAAACAGGAAAACTCTCTCACCGATCCTGTCTCACTCATTTCCTCTGACTGCATGGTTAGCTCTGACCTCTACCCTTTTCTCTTACTGCACTTCTCTGATAAAAATACAAAAAATAAGTAATTTTAAGCATAATTTCTAAATGAGTATTATGTGTTCAACAGTTCCAGTTAAACTAATTTTACTTAGAAGGTACAGCTTAAGATGAAAACAGCTTTCTGCGTTACAAAGCTAATGTCAACCACACCTTGAAAGATTAGATAAGTTAGGGAGTTGGTTTGCCCATTGTCAGATTGCTGGTGTTGTGCAATGCATATGCAAAATTGGTTTACAATGTCTGGTTGCAATGGTTGCTAAGCAGTAACATAGTCTCTTCTCTTAGCAACAACATATCTCAGAGACTTGGTAGATTTTAATATTACTGTCCATCTAAATCAGCTTTCGTTTAATGTTCTTTAGATTATCTCCACAATATCCTAAAGAACCACACTGCCCACGCTTGTGATGGAGAGACGCTGTCCATCTCATGTCCCTCTAGAACATCTGTGGCTGTCCTCTCAGCATTTTATGGACGCCGTGTTCCGAGTCAGTATCTTTGTCCACAGGCAAACCCAAACATGACACTGGAAAGTACTGACTGTACATCAACAACAGCCATTCAGGTATCTCTCTGGTATAACCTTTCAGCTAAACGGGAACATTTTCACAATGTTGGCAAATGTTCTCTAAAAGTTCTTTCATAATTTTTATGAATGGTTTTGCAGTAACAATAGTAAAATGTTTT